>JAQZBX010034568.1:0-12641 GCA_029593785.1 Cabassous unicinctus | reverse complement strand
TTTTAAATAAAGATTTATTTATTTATTTACTTTTATCCATTTTTGCCACCCCCTCCCCCCAGTTTTTGCTATTTTTGTGTTCATTCGTTGGGCAATTCTCTGTGTCTGTTTCCTGCCCTCTCTTCTCAGTCTTCTCCTGTCTTCACTGGGATTTGATCTTGGGAACCTCTGATGTGGGAGGGAGGTCTCCTACCGCCTGCGCCACCTTAGTTCCTGGTTTTTCGGCATGTCTTGTCTTGGCTCTCCCTTGTGTCACTCTCCTTTTACGTCATCATCTTGCTGCGTGGCTCCGCGGAGCCTGACAGCACACCTGCATGCAGGGCCTGGGAGGCTCACTCGCTGGTGGGGCCTGGCAGTGCACCTGCACGTGGGGCCTGGCAGCGCACCTGCGCGTGGGGCCTGGGGGGCTCACCCACGCGCTGGGTCTGATGGCGCACCCATGCACGGGGCCTGGCGGCCTGCGCGGCTTCTGTATTTTTCTCTTTTTTTGAAGTTCTGCTGGGAGGTCCTGGGTTTGAACCCAGGTCCCTCCATATGGGAAACACGCCCAACCATTTAAGCCACATCCGCCCCCCCGCTATATCTCTTAAGGTTGATCAAAGATACTTAGAATTACAGTCATTTCCCATACAGTATGGCCATATAATAAATCAGGCTTAGTTTACCACCAGCATTCTAAAAACCAGACCTAGGGAGAAAAAGTAGGTCTGGGGACATGCATGGTTTCTAATATAGTGAATGTTTAGCTTACTCTGATTATCATGAAATCAGGGTGAGAATATTCGCATTCTTAATTCTTTTCAAATGAAACAAAATTCTTATGCAGAAAAAGACTAGAAATGTTAAAGGGTTCTTTGTTAAAGAAAAAAATAATAATGTATATGTGTCAGTATATATATTTAATATATGTATACAGTATATGTGTATATATAAAATCAAACAAGCAATTCATTTAAACTTCTAAAGACACAAAAAGATCTAGAGTGGGCAACCTCCTTCCCATTCTTGTCCTCCTACTCATGGATGCCTTCTCCAGAAACAGCCACTTTTACCAGTTTCTTGTGTGGCCTTCTGGAGATAATGTTTAAACATTTATGTAAAGATATTTCTTAGAAAGCACAAATACTATATGCACTGTTTTGTAACTGGCATGCATATATAAATGCCGTATGTATGTCTTGGAGATTGTTCCATATCAGCACATGTAGAGCCACCTCATTTATTTTAATGGCTGCATGGTGTTAATGTTCCATTATGGAATATAATGCTCAATATTACATTCCATTACATGACATGTAATGACTATTATCCTGATGTTTACTGATTTGATTTATTAATATCATTTGTAATATTAATAGCATTTTAATATTCAAACAGCCCTGTACTGACAGATATTTAGATTCCTCTCTGTCTTTTGCTATTTCTAACAGTGCTACAAAATTTGGCATTATCACAGATATATCTGCCATATCAAAGAGTATGTACATTTGTAATTTTCATAGACATTGCCAAAATGTTCTTTGCTTACATAGCCACTTCCTCAGCACTACAATGTGTTTCTCAAACTTTTTGATATTCACAAAGCTAATAGGTGAAAAATGCTATTCCGTGTAGTTGTAGTTTGAGTGAATTTGATCATTTTTTCATATGGTAAGCCATGTGTATTTCTTTTTCTGTGAGCTATCTGTTCGAATCATTTTTTTCTTTTTTTTTTTGGTAGTGAGTTTTCAAGCTTAGTGTTATTGACTATAGAAGCTCTTTATATGTATAAAATATTAGTCTATTGTATTTATGAATTGTAGGACTTTGTATGTCACCCTCCCCTCATTCCTTGAATGTCATTTGATGTTTATGGTGGGAGTTTTTGTTTGTTTCAGCATGCCATAAGTTTAGTCTTGAATATTACATGTAATGGAATGTAATATTCAGCATCAAATTTATCAGTCTTGCTTTATGCCATTCATGGGAAGCCCTTCCCCATTCTGACATCGTGAACACAGATTTACCGTGTGTTCTTCTAGTGCTGCTACGGCTTCATTTGTCACAGTTAATCATTTAATTCATCTAGAATTTATTGAAATAAAAGGTATGCAGTAGATAGTTGTCCTTTGTTTGTTTTAAGATGGCGACCCTGTTTTCTCAAACCATTTACTGACCTGTATGTCTTTTCCCAACTGATTTAAAATGCCAAATTTATTGTATCCCTCCTTGGTTTCCATATGCATATTATGCCTTTGGTTTACTTCCTTTCATTGCCATTTGTTCCACTGACCACATCTATCCACATTTGGGGACCACACTACCTTATGATGTGCTTTTAACCTCTGGGAGAGCTCGACCTTTTTTTTTTTTTTTTTTTTTCAGAAATACCTTTCTATTTTTGGAAGGTTATTTTCAATTGGGAGTGCATTGATTATATAGGTATACCTTAGAGAGAATTGTGACACCTTTTGATTTTGAGTCTGCCTATTTAAAATCATGCGATACCTTTTCATTGGTTTAAGTTTTCTTTTGTGTTGTTTATCAGCAATTTTAAAGTCTTCTTTGTATAAACTTTGCATATTTCTGAAGATTTTCTAGATGTTTTACCACTTTGTTATTATAAATTAGGTCTCTCCTATTGTACCTTTTTACCAGTTTGTGGGTGTATGTGAGAAAGCTATTGTTTCAGTATATTAATTTTCTACCTCATGTCTTTAATCAATTCTTATGTCATTTATAATGGTTTTTCTGTTGATATACTTGGATTTTCCAGGTAAACAATCATCTGATCTGTGAATAATGATAATTCCATCTTTTCCTTTCCAATTTTGGTTCTTCTTTCCTTTCCTTGACTCACATCATTGGTTGGTAAGGTGGTCTGGTAACAGTAGTAGGTACTGTCTTGTCCTGACTTGAATGGTGATATTTCTAGGTGTTCATGATTTAGCAATAAACAAAAGCATTCTCCCTCCCTTTCTTTCTCTCTCATATATGTGTATGTGTCTGTGTGTATACAATATATATATTTATACATATATATTTATATAAATGTAAACTGTGTAAGGAAATATCTAACCATTCTCCTTTTATTAAGCCATTGTATTAAGGATGAATGTGGCTAAAAGGGGAGAATTTGAGATTGTGTATATGTTACCAGAATAAAATTTTTTTTAAAAACCCATAGTAGTGGGAAGCAGGTGTAGCTCAGTGGTTGAGTGCATGCTTCGTTTGTATGAGGTCCTGGGTTCAACCCCCAGTACCTACTTAAAAAAAAAAAACAAATCCATAGGACTGTACAACACAAACGGGGAACCCTAATGTAAACCATGGACGATAGTTAATAATGCAATTCTAATGATTTTTTAAAAAATCAATTGCAAAAAATGTACCACACTATGCAAGGTGTTAATAATAGGGGAGGTATATGGGAACTTTGTATTTTCTGCATGATTTTTCTATAAATCTACAATTTCTTTAATAATAATAATAAAAAAAGAATGAACGTAAGTGTAAAGCTGATTTATGGTGACGGTTGTTACAACACTTTGTAAAGTTGCAAGAGAGCATTGAATTGTCCTTGAAATAGGTAAATTTTATGATCTATAGAGTATGTCTCAATAAGTTTGTTTTTTAAAAAAGAATAAATGTAGTGTTTTATCAAATGCCTTTTAAGTATCCATGGAGATGAACATACTGTTTCACTTTGGATCCATTTATATGGGGCCTTGTTTTAATAATGTAAAATCCTTATATTCCTAGAAAAAAACCCAGTTGTTCACAGTATGTTAATCTTTTTATGTTGTGCTCAGTTCTGTTTGCTAATATTCCTTTTTTTTTTTTTGCTAATATTTTTTCAGTCCAAGAATTATATCACTATTTAGAAGGGAGATTCATTTGTACTTTCTCTTTTGCATACCTTCTTTATTGGGTAATGGTATCAATGGTGCACTCTACTTTTTAAATAAGAATTTGGAAATTTGCCTCCTCTTTTTATGTTTTGGGCTAGATTATATATCAGAATTATCCTTTAAAAGTCTATTAGGATTAATCTCTGAAGCCATCTAGGCTTGAGTTTATTTGTTTGTTTTCTTACTTATTGGAGAGTCAGGAGAGAGGGTGGCTCTTTAACAATTTCTCTTTCATCTACGGTATGGACTTGAAGTTTTTTAATTTTGTTTTGGGTTTTTGTTTGTTTTTGGTTAGGGAATGCTTCCTTAAATATTATATATTTTGAGTCATTTTCAAAAGTGAAAGCTCATTCCTTACATTCAGTGTTTTATGATATTTGGCAGGCAGGTCTACCATTCCCAGATTTAGATGTTAAGGATTATTCCATATATTAATTGTGGGGTAGTGATACTGGATGCCATCCTATATGTTGACCTTGATCAGTAAAGCGCCATCGTAAACACTACCCTTGCCTTTGCTACATGTGGCCTAGTTTTGTCTTTAGAGGACTGGAGGTGGGTCAGGCACAAAGACACAATTTATTTCAGTCTCGTGCATTATTGAGACAGCAATTCGTAGTGAATAAAATATTGATTTAGTGTGTACCATGTGTTCATTTGAGAAGGATACAAAATCCAAAAGAGTTTATATCCTGGTTGGAGAGACAATATATGTTATGAATACAAAATTGAATTAAATAATCATGGCAAATATATTTATTCAGATATATTAAAGGATACGGCTTTACACATTTGCCAGGGGAGAAGGAGTTTGCAATCATTTCCAGGTAGAGTAAAATGTAAAAATGGATTCAGTTCCCCTTATACTGACCTGGATTTACAAATTAATTTGGAGAGTGAAAACTGAGCAGTAGTTTTGTTTTTCCATATTCCAAGAATCCTTGGAGGGGAATGCACGTAGTTTAAGTGGTTGAGTGCCTGCTTCCCATGTATGAGGTCTGGGGTTCGAGCTCCGGTACCTCCTAAAAACAAACAAACAGTAAAACAAACTCTCATTGGGGAGTGGATGTAGCTCAGTGGTTGAGTGCCTGCTTCCCATGTATGAGGTCCCAGTTCCATCTCCAGTACTTCCTTAAAAAAAAAAAAAAAAAAAAAGAATCCTTATATGTAGCTAATATGCTAGGAAATGGAAGTCACAATACTGTGCTAACAGAAGGGCCAAAAACTGATAATAATGCTCTAAATTTAGATTATAATGTTTATTTTAAAAACACTCCAAGAAAAAAAGTTTGATAGTTGAGAAGATTGTACTGACACATTGAAGATTTAGTAATGAAATATTTTCTCTTTTTCTTGTAGATTTATCTAAAAACAGACTGGTTGAAGTTCCAATGGAATTGTGCCATTTTGTATCACTGGAAATTCTTAATCTGTACCACAATTGTATCAGAGTCATTCCTGAGGCCATCGTTAATCTGCAGATGCTGACGTACTTAAACTTGAGGTAGGTGAACTATAAAAGCTGTCATCGTATTTCACGGAAAAAATGCAAAATAACGATGCTTTCATTTCTCTCAGTTTTCTTTTCCTCTTTGCAAATTCCTGGTATACTTTGAAATAAAGCACATAAAGATCATTTAGGAAATATCTTTGGTAATACCTCTGTAGTAACATTAATATCGTTCTTGGTGCTAGACTTCCCCAGATGTCAATATGACAAGGTGTTTGGGATTTTCGTAATGATTTATATTGCACCTTTTATACTCTTTGTCTGGGGCTGGTCAAGTTGTTGGTATGTTGTCTTTGAGTATTGATTCTGGAGAGAAAGGGTAAAGGAAATGAAAGAATTAGGGGGTTGGGACAAATCAGGGACAAGGGGGAAAAAAGCCTTGCTGATCTTTGGGAGTTATTTATCCCATTGGATTTTTCTCCCTGGTACTGACTGAGCTTGTTCACTTTTAAGTTACCTGAGAAATTTAAAGAGGAGCACTGAGCAACTCCAGCCAGATATAAAGTTTGTCATTTTTATAGCCCATTAACTTAGATCAGAGGTTCCTGAGAATGGTTCAGCAGTTTGTGTTGGCTCTCTGACTATGCACAACCCGGAGTAAAATACTAATCCCCTGCATAGCCCTGACGTTAAGGAAATCAGTTATTTTAAGGCCTTGGTTTTATATATGTATATGTGTGACTACCAGTTGCTTTGGCCAGTATCTGGCGCCCTTCCTCCTGAATCCTCGACTCACACCTGGCATTTCAGGAGAGAGAGGGGGGCTGTTTCATCAAATCTTTCTCTACTGTAAAAGCAAGGTCCAAAGTTCAAGCCTGAGCTTTGCTCATGCCAGTTGCATTATCTTGGTGTGCAAAGGATAACAGCTGATAGGCTTGTGCTGTGTAACAAATACACTGAACTTTAAAGATCAAAATTCCCAGGGAACCAGGTATTGCAGCAACTTACTGTAGATAATAGTGTCAGTTATTTTTGAGTTTTGTTTTAGTCAGCCCCTGGGAATTGTGGGGTTTCTGCATTCTTCGCAGTGAAAAATGGGTTTCCATCATGTTTCCATGGGATTGCATGTCTTCTTTTTGGGCATAGAAGAAATCCCCCAGGCATATTTCTAAATGGCCTTGTCTTCTTTTTGGTAAATAATATGTAGGTTACTGTTACAATAATCTGGAGGCTTATGTATTGAATCTGCACATCTACAGGTTTCTCATTCATCTGACCAGTTTGAGATTTTCATGCACAACAGTCCTAGCTGTCTCTACCACAGCAGAATGTTAATTACTTTGGAATTGCCTGGTAGAGCCAACATAGTATGGTCTATAAATTTTGGTTAAATATCTCCGTAAGACCCTGCCCACTCTAATCCCAGCCCACAAAAGGGAGATGTTCAAGAACATGTGCAGTTGGTCTGTTTATTGTGCTTTCCTACCTAATTTTGCTCTGTCATTTTCACCCCTGGCTGTCTTGCATGCAACAAGCACAATAGATTTAACTTTGTATTGTTATATTAGGTCCATATGCACTGAGAAACTTTTGGGTATAGATTACGTATTTCTTCTGGGATAATACAAAAAGTATATAATTTTACAAACACTGAAGAACATAACCTTATAATATATATTATATTTCAAAAGCATTAGTAAAATTGCTTTTGGTGTGATGATTTTCATGTTGCGCCTACTTGAGAGTAGAATCATATTTCTATCTTCACGTGAGTAGAAAGAGCATATTGGAGTGTGGATCTTGGGATTCTTTAAGGCAAGGACAGAGAGAAGTCATTGGAATTGATGATGGTTGAAATTGATAAACAGAGTTTTCTGATGAAATCCTAAGTAACAGAAGGAGAAAGAGACAAAAAGGGGGATCATTGGGCCCCAGCTGTTTTAAACTTTGTTTTCTTTCTGTAATCGTTGAATTTTGGCTTGGCAACTCTCTTTTCTATCATTTGTATTGGTCATTTTTACTTCGTTATTCTTTGCTTATATCTCCTACTTTTAATATTACCACGTTTTTAAAGACCTATTCTCTTGTATGGAATCCTGTACTCTTTGGTGGAATTTGATAACTAAATGGAGAAAAAGTATGTATCTGTCTCTGACTTCTGGAGGTATTGTATAAGGGTATATGAAAAATGTGCATAGCCCCTAAACTCTTTGAAAGCCATATATAGTTGTTTTTGAGATGTCCTATCAGATGTACTTTATGGATATAAATGTGTAAACATAAAATTGTAATGCAAGACAAACCTTAAAGTAATCAAGACGATGGTCACTTTGTGTTATTCAGTTATGAGGAATTTACCTCCTGATTGATCACCAGGTTTAGTTGAAATCTGTCTTCTAGTAATCAAATCCTTGAAATTGAAGTTATTTCTCAGTTTGGGAGTAATTTGAGGTAGAATGTTATATAGCTTTTGCCAAAAATATTTATTCATAGGCTTGTGAAATAGTTGGTGACTCTCACATCTAATATTTACAAATATATAGTAGTATCAGGAAAACCCCAGTGGCATCTAATTATATGGTAAACTATCCAATTATATTATAAACCTTGCAGAGCAATATCATCCACACAGACAGTGTTTTGCGTGAGCTGCTCCTGTCCTCAAACAACCACCCTACTGCCAGCCACTTCCAAGCTGGTATCCAGGAGGAATTCAGACTATTGCACTTGTTCTTGAACCTAATATGATGTCCCCCTTCACGCCAGCTGGGGTTGGGTATTATGGCCTTTTGCATCTTTTTTATTCCACATGGAAATCAAGTCAACAAAATCAAATCTATTTCTTCATGGGTGGGGTGAAGTGGCATGGTGGACTTCTCTGGACTTTGTGACCTTTGGGGAGAGGCTGCCGACCTCTTAACCTAAAATGGTGAGGTTCAGGATGCAGCAGACACAGGCCTCGTGGAAGAGCTAGTAAGCTGCCTTCAATGCAATTGTTTTTCTCTCTCTAATAGTTATGAACAGGATATTGTGCCAAAGAAATAAGCTTATATTCATGACCATATTACTAATGTAAGTTTATGAAGGAAGAAGTCAATCTGAATTTCAGAAAAATTAAAAAGAGTATAATTTGAGCCCGCTTTTAAGATAGGCTCTGTCCTAGTTAGCCTGTTTTGAAACTGCTTGACCAAAAGGCAAAGATGATTTGTCATTACTTCATCAGGTTTTCTAAATAAGTTCCTGAACACTATTTTCTTATGGCACTTAGGATTTTTCCTCCTTTTTCTACTAACCAGGAGAAAGGACTTACTATATAAAATAGTGCAAAGAAGCTGCTTTTCAAATTTTCACAGATTTCATATTTTTATACTTAAAATAGTCTCGCTGTATTTTCAGATTTTTTTCTCTCATTTAAACAATCATATGTAGAAATTACTAATTTTGTAAAGTCCATAATAGGAGAGCTACTCTTGAGAGTATACTGTATATGCACCAGAGTAAAAAGTCAATAAATATTTGGTGGAGATCATGATAGTGATGATGGTGGTGGAGGTGTTGGTGATGATGGTGGTAGTGGTAATGATGGTGGTAGCAGTGGTGACGCTGATGGTAGTAGTGATGGTGGTGGTGGTGATGGAGGTGGGGGTGGTGGTGATGGTTGTGATGGTGGTAGTGATATGGTGGTAGTGTTGATGGTGGTCGTCCTGGTGGTGGTGATGGTCATGATGGTGGTAGTAGTGATGATGGTGGTGATGGTGATACTGATGGTGGTAGTGATAGTGGTGGTGCTGGTGCTGGTGCTGGTAGTGATATTGGTGGAGATGGTTATGGTGGTGCTGGTGGTGATGTTGGTGGAGGTGGTTATGGTGGTGCTGGTGGTGGTGGTGGTGGTGGTGGAGGTGGAGGTGATGATGGTGGAGGTGGTTATGGTGGTGATGGTGGTGTTGATGATGGTGGTGACGTTGGTGGAGGTGGTGATAGTGGTGGTCATCGTGCATTGATGCTACGTGGTTTCTTAACTGACAGGATCACTCAGAGATGTTATCGTCAAATGGCAAATGGCTGCTTGGTGTCAGCAACCCCACTCCTGTCTTAGAGTAGAAATGGGTTTAATTAGCCCAAGGGGAAAAAAAATTTTAACTGTGAAATGCAGTTAAAAACACTTAAATGCTTTCCACATTTTCTCACATGGTAGAAATATCACGTTTGTGGAAAATGTTAGTTTACTGCTGTTTATGTAGCCTGTGTTTGAAGGATCTGAGCTTTTAATCTTTGCTTCTTGGTGTTCACAACAAAAGGTTATGCTAGTTTAGCATATATGCCACTGTGTCTCTTCCTGTTATAAAGTGTCTTAATCCAAGAAACGCAGCCAAGACCAATAAAAATGATTGAGCAAGGCTTATTTCTATATAGGAACAAACACTTTGAACCTGAGTTACACAGGAAAGCCTCACAAAGTTTAAAATCTATTTTTAAATTGTTGAAGAGGTTGTTGTTACTGAGGCTGGTGCAGAAAAATCTACCTTAGGGAAATAGAATAACCCAGAGTAGCAAAACCCTTGGCAACAATAGAGGTGAGCCATTTGCAGAGTCATTGCTATGCATCTTAAGTCCTTAGCTTAGAAACTTCATCTCAGAGAGGTTCAAGAACAGCCACTGCCAAAAAATGAAAGTTCTGTACGGCATCTGATCTTATTGCTTCCAGAACTCTTGGTGTGTGGTTTTATTTTCTGAACGTGACACATACCAAGCCAGGATCTGGTTTATTCATTAGAATCCCCTATCTCTCCCAGCCTACCAGGAGTGAATTCTGAGGCATTGCCTGTAAAGAAGGAAGTTTCTTGAACAAAATGTTATCACACCATAAAAGGAATCTGTTTTGGCTGCTTTCTCTGAAGCCTGGCATCCTTTTTGGCTGCTAAACAATGTGCAGAAAGAGCCAGCTTCCTGATGGTGGTTTAACCTGTCTCCCCACATTCCTTTGTGGGTCATTCTGAGAAATAATCTTTAATCTCAGAATATAGCTCTTTTTTTCAAGGAATGGGAGGCGGGGCATACTGCACCCTAGGGTGGCATTAGAAATCACAGGTCTTTTTTTTTTTTTTTTTTTTTTTTTTTTTTGTCATGAACTAAAAACTAATTTTCATTGTTCCTAAAAATTTTAATTGTATCTCCAAGAAATACACCCTCTCCTTGCACGGATGTTTCTGAAGACTGTCTCTATTGCAAGATAGTGTTTCTTCTCTCTGGGAACTAAGATGATGGCATTCTCACTGAGAAAAATGGGAAGAATTTTGTTCAGTTGAACACAAAACTTGTATCACACATCCTTTTACGAAGATCTTATCTAATTCAAAGGGACAATGTGAATACACATGTCGGAACTGGTATTTTGTAACTAGGTTGTACTTTGTGAAATGCCAGATCATAGGAATATATCAGGACATAGTGAACTGGGTTGGAATTTGAAAGTGTTATCTTAAAATTTGAAAATATGTTTCATGGAAGGCTAGGGTTGGAAGAGGTCTTTGGGGTCCTCCATAGGGGACTGACTGGTCATTTGTTTTAAAGGTGGAATCTCTAGTCACTGGCCCCTAAATAATTTTAATATATTTATAAATTATTTTGCCTGTAAAATCATGCCCTTTGCATTGTTAATTGACGGGTTTTATTAAGCATGAATGAGTTTATAATTGGATATTTTTTATCAGATTCCATTCCTTTTAGTATAGCCCATGCTTGGCAAGACTTCCAAAGAGGATTTTTCCATTATACACATCACCTGACTACGGACGTTATTTTAGACCAGTGTTTGTCTTGAGGGTAATTAAAAAAAAAAAAAAAGAGAGAGAGACACAAAAGGGACATTAAGGCTTTGATAGCTAGAACACTGTCAGAATTTGTTGGTTTTGTTTTCAGTTCTGCTTCTGACCATAGTAGAATTTTTAAGAGCTGTGTGCTGCAGATTTGCTCTCTGAAAATGGGATAAATACCTACTCATAATTCATTGTATAGATTTCCTGTTTATAGTAATTTCTAAAGCATATTCTGCAAACCCAAAATGAAGTAGCTGCAAATTACATTTATTTTTCTGACTAGGTGAATATAAGCCCTTTAAAACACTGCCATTTCATCAATAGACAACATATTTTCTCTGTAAGAGTATTGCAGTTTAGCAAGTCTTATAACAAGTGCTGTAGCTGAGAAAAAAGGAAGAAAAAACATACCCATGTGACAGGAGGTGTGGATGTTTGAAATAATCTTTATCATTGCCATCCTTAGCATCATCATCATCACTTCTTAATTGTTTTCAGTTTTAGTTTTTAGTAGGTACCAGGGATTGGACTGCTGACTGCCTACATAGGAAGCAGGTGCTCAACCACTGAGCTACGCCTGCTCCCCTAGTATCACTTTTATTTATTTATTTATTTATTTTGAGGTACCAGGGCCTGGGATTGAACCCTGGACCTCATATGTGGGAAGCCGGTGCTCAACTGCTGAAACACATCGGCTCGCCTGAGTTGGTTTTTTCATTTGTTTGCTTGTTTGTTTTTTTGTTTTGTTTTTAGAAGGCACTGGGACCAAACCCTGGACTTCCCACATGAGAAGCAGATACTCAACCATTTGAGCCACATCCACTCCCCTCATCACTTCTTAATAGCTAAACATCACCCTATCATATCTGGACCCTTCAACAACCTTTTACTTTAGGTAGGAAGTAGGAAACTAATTTATCTGTAGGTCACACTAATAGAAATTAGTGGGGTGTATTTTTATGGCACTTCATAGTTTGCTAAGTACTTAGACCCTTATCTTGTTTAAACTAAGCTCCATTGCATTCCATGTGCCTTAAAGCAGTTTCATTATCATGAACACAGTTGGTCTGGAATTTTCCAGGAAGCCAGCCTAAGCCTTCAAGCAGTCGTCTTTGTGATTCTTAAAGTTTCTGCTGTTTCTATAGTTGTTTCTGGATCCTGTAAAATTTGTGCCTTTTTTCCCTTTATTCATTTTTTCAGAGATTGGTCTGTTTTACTTGTGTGTTTTAAATCAGCTTTTGATTTTATTGACCAACTCTATTGGTTCTTTACTTCCTAGTTCATTAACTTCAGTTCTTATTTATCATATTTCCTTCCTTCTATTTTCCTACAGGTTTACTCTTTTTCTGACTTCTATGATTGTGGATATTTAGCTAATTAATTTAATTTAAAGTCCTTTTTCTTTTCTTACAGGGGCATTTAAGGCCATGGGTTTCTCTGTACATAGTGCTGTAGCTGACTTCTAAAAGTTTTATGTTGTATTTT
>JAQZBX010034567.1:0-24940 GCA_029593785.1 Cabassous unicinctus | reverse complement strand
TGTACAACCAGAAACACTCTAAATCTCTCAAGAAAAGGATGGAATTCACTGGGTAATATTCACTCTTAAACTTGATAGTCTGTAACTTGGATAGTGTAACATGAAACTGATACAAGTCAGTTGTGATAAGGCCACATGTTAGGGAAGAAAACAAAGTTGTTTGCTTTGTGAGTACATACAAAACAAGCAACAAAACAATGAAGAAATATTCATAACTACTACAGTCCTCATATTTATACGTGGTTATGGATGATATTTATCACCACCTTCTTCCAGTACCTATTCTATGTTCCCTTTATCCTCAGCAAACTCCTCAGCCGGCCATGGTTCCTTGCCTGGTGGAAAGACCCAAATGTTCTTTCCAAAAGATTCTGGGTCATTGAACCTTGACTAAGAGTTGCCATATTTCCTTGACTTTATTCACTGAACATGGGAGTACTAAGAGACCCCTAGGGGATCTCCGGTATCACAGGCAAACTCTACTTTGTCTTCACTGTGGAGCTGTGATCTTATTTCCTCTTGATAGTCAGGATCAATCAACCCAGACAGTACAGCAAGTGCATTTTTGCTTATTGCTTCAGAGTCATGAGGAGCCCAAAGTGGCAAGTGGCAGTCTTAACTTCCAGTTCAATGGAATCATTGTTGTGTCTCTTGGTGGAAGCACGCCTCCTTTTGGAACTAAGACCTCTAGACCAGCAGAGATTATGGATGCAGGGACAGCAATCAGAAATCTTCCTACTGGATCACTAGGAATAATAATGAATATGACACATTTTCACCATTAACTTTCTGAATCTGTCAATCCTGACTATGTCAGAAACAGCACCATAGATTGAACCTGATTTAGAAAACACTTCATGAGGCAATCTCACATATCATGGTTCATAGCTAACGGTTTGGACTGTAATGAGACCCAGAAGCAAGCCAAAGCTGTTTCTCAAAAGAATAGTGATCTACAGAAGATGGCTGGACTTCTTTCCAAAATCTGAAGGGTCTGTGCTGCCAGTCTCTTATAGGAGCCCACCAAATGCTCCAAACTTCATCTCTATTTGCCACCAAACTTAAAGCACCATATGGTTTTCTGGATAATATGGTTGAAGTGGCAAAGTAGCTTGCACGGCAGCCTGGACCTATTGGAGAGCCTCCTCTTATTGCTCTCTCCACACAAAATTAGAAGCATTTTGAGTCATTCTGTACATGGGCTATAGTAGAACACCCAAATGAGGAATAGGTTTCCTCCAAAACAAAAGAGGCCAACAAAGTGTTGTGCCCATTTTTTCAGTTTTGGGATATGTTAGATGCAGCCTTTTATCCTTGCCATTGAAGAAATATCTTGTCCTGACTCACACCACTGGATGCCTCGAAAACTATCTGAGGTGGAAGGACCCTGAATTTTTGTATTATTTGACTAAAGAATAAGTAGAACAATAAACAAATTTTTTAAAATGTACAGGTTACAAGATTAACATGTACAAATCAGTTGTCTTTCTATATACCAAAAATGAACTTCCCAAAATAGAAACTATGAAATTAAAGCAATTCCATTATATTAGCATCTAAAGCAAAAAGAATAAATTTAGACAAGAATGTGACAAACATGTAAACATCTATGGTCAATTGATTTTTGACAAGGTTGCCAAATACACCCAGTTGGGTCAGTACAATCTGTTCAACAAATGGTGCCAGGAGAACTGGATATCTATATCCAAAAAATAGAAATAGGACCCCTATATCAAACCTTTTACAATAATTAACTCAAAATGAACCAAAGACCTAAATATAAAAGCTAGATCCACAGAGCTCTTAGAAGAAAATGTAGGAAAGCATCTTCAGAATCTAGTGGTAGGAGCTGGTTTCTTAAACCTTACACCCAAAGCAGGAGCAACGAAAGAAAAAATACATAAACTTAAACATTTTTGTGCTTCAAACAACTTTTCCAGAAGGTACAAAGGCAGCCTACTCAATGGGAGAAAATATTTGGTAATTTATCAAATAAGCCACTTATCAGATAAAGGTTTAAGTGTCAGGATATATAAAGAGATCAAACAACTCAATGACAAAAAAACAAGAAAACCAATTTTTTAAAAGAGCAAAAAACTTAAGCAGACATTTTCCCAAAGAAAAATACAAATTGCTAAAAACAAAATGAAAAGATGTTCAACATCACTAGCTATAAGGGAAATGTAAATCAAAACTACAATCAGATATCATTTCACACCATATAAAATGGCCACTATTAAGAAAAAGAAAAAGAAAAGAAAACCAGGAGCACTGGAGGGGATGTGGAAAAATAGAAACATTCCTTCACTGCTGGTGGGAATGTAGAAGGGTGCAGCCTTTGTGAAAGAGAGTGCGGTGATTCTTCAGAAAGCTAAATATAGAACTGCCATATGACCCAGCAATCTGACTACGACGAATATATTTAGAAGAATGGAAAGCAGGGATGAGAACTGACATCTATACACTGATGTTCATAGCAGCATTATTCACAATTGCCAAAAGATGGAAACCCAAGTGTCCATCAACCTATGATTGGATAAACAACATGTGATATATACATATGATGGAATACTATCCAGTTGCAAGAAGAAATGAGGTCAGGATACATATGACATCGTGATGGACCTTGAGGGTATCACGTTAAGTTAAATAAGCCAGACACCAAAGGAGAAATACTGCATGATCTCACTAACATGAACTAAATATCATTAGTGAGGACATGGATTTAAAATCTAGAGTATAGGATACTAGCGTGTAGATTGAGGATTGAGAAGTAGGGGCTGAAGCTTAACATCTGTAGAATTTTTTACTCGGTTGAGTGTAAATGGATACAGATGATGGTCAAACAACATAATGAATATTACTAGTACTACTAATATATAAATGCGATTTTGAAAGGGATAGTCTAGGGTCATAAATGTCAATACAAAGAAAGGTAGAGGATAACCTCAGGACTGTATAATATAGTGATTTTGGAGATGGATGAGGATTGGGGTTAATAGTACAAAAACAAGAATGATTTGTACTAGAACAAATGTATATCACTATTACAAGGTGTTAAGAATGTGGTGATATATGGGAAAAATACAACTAGTGTGACTTATGCACTATAGTTAATAGTAATATTGTTTTTACCCACAATAAAAATAAAAAAATAAATAAATAAAATAAAAAATAGTAATATTGTAATATTTTCTCATCAATGTCAATGAAAGCACTATATGCTAAGGGTCAACAATAGGGAGTTATAAGAGAGTGTGAGATTTTTCTTTCTGGAGTTAGAAAAATATTCTAAAATTGGCTGTGGTGATGAAAGCACAACTCTGTGATCATACTCTGAACCAATGAGTGTACACTTTGAATGGATTGTACAAAGCATGGAACTGTATATCACAGTGAACCCTCTGGTGGATGATGGACTGAGGTTATCAGTACAAAGATGAGAATGTTCTTTCATGAACTCTATCAAATATACAATAATATTGCAAGATATTCATAATAGTGTAGTTTATGAGGAAAATTCACTTAGTGTAAGCTATGGGCTATAGTTGGAAGTAATATTTAGATGTTCTTTCATCAATTGTAACAAATGCTCCACAAAACTGCAAAGTGTTGGTACTGAGGTGCTGTGTGGGACTCTGGATATTATGCATGATTGTTTTGTAAACTCACAACTTCTCTAATAAAATAAGATGTATAGATTCACAAATGGAAATAAAAACTCCCAGTAAAGAATAGCTCAGGACCAGATGGCTTCACAGGTGAATTCCACACATCATTTCAAGAAGTATTAATCCAAATCCTGCTCAAACTCTTGCAAAAAATTGAAGAAGATAGAAGACTACTTAACTCATTCTATGAGACCAACATCACCCTAATACCAAAAGCCAAATAAAGATACTAGAAGAAAAGAAAATTACAAACCAGTTTCTCTTGTAACTATAGATACAAGAACCCTCAACATAATACTTCCAAATTGAATCCAACAGAACCTCAGAAAGTTATACACCATAATCAAGTGTGTTTTAGACCAGTTATGAAACGGTGATTCAACATAAGAAAATCAATTACTGTAATACACCATGTAGCAGTTTGATATTGTTTATGAATTCCAAAAATAGAATTGGATTGTGTTTGTAAACTGGTCTGTCTCTCCGGGCATATTAGATTATATTGGATCCAGAGGTTTCACTTTTACTTGATTAAATAATGATTGAGACTTTGATTGGGCCACGTCACTGGGACATTGAGTCCACACCCTCTTGGTGGGCGGCATTCACAGAGAAACCACACCACAGAGAAGGGAGTTTGGAGTTTTAATGCTGGAGCCTGGGAAGTAAGTGCACAGAGGAACAAAGAGAAGGCTCGATTAGACACGGCAGAAGCCCCAGGAAGAGACACGAGCCGTTCACCTAATAGTCTACAGCTGGCCTTCTGGAGATAGCAGAGTAGCTGAGCCCCTGGAAGAGAGGAACTCAGGAAGCCTGAACCCATGCAGACGCCAGCAGCCATCTTGCTCCAACACATGGCAATAGAGTATTGAGGGAAGTAACTTACACTTTATGGCCTGGTAACTATAAGCTTCTACCCCAAATAAATACCCTTTATAAAAACCAACCACTTTCTGGTATTTTGCATCTGCACACCCTTTGGCTGACTAATACATACCAAATCAAGAAAATCAAGTGGAAATGCCACATGATCATCTTGATTGATACAGAAAAGGCATTTGACAATTCCAGCATCCTTTCATGATTAAAAAAAAAAAGGAAAGGAAGGAAATCTCCTCAATGTGATAAAGGCCACATGTAAAAACCCAGTGCTAACTCTGTACACAATGGTGAAAGTTGAAAAGTTTTCCCTCTAAGATTGGCAACAAGACAAGGATCCCACTATCATCACTGGTATTCAACATTGTACTGCAACTTCCAGCCCATACAATTAGGCAAGAAAAAGAAAGAAAAAGCCTCCAAAGTGGAAAGGAAGTAAAACTTGCACTATTTGCAATTGACATGATCCTATATATAGAAAGTCACAAAAAATTGACAACAAACTACTAGAGCTCATAACTGAATTCAGCAAAGTGGCAGGCACAAGATCAACACACAAATCAATAATGATTCTATACACTAGTCATGAACAAGCTGAGGAGAAAATCAAGGAAAAAAATCCATTTAAAATAACAACTAAAAGAATCAAAATCTAGGAAAAAATTTAACCAAGGATGTAAAGGACTTGTAGTCAGAAAACTAAAAAACATTGTTAAAATAAATCAGAGAAGACCTGAATAAATGGAAGGACATTCCATGTTCATGTGTTGATACTGAAGTGCTGTGTGAGAATCTGGAATTATGCATGATATGGAAAGACTAAATATCACTAAGATGTCAATTCTACCCAAATTGATTTACAAATTAATGCAATCCCAACCAAAATTTCAGTGGTCTGCTTTGCAGAAATGGAAAAGCCAATTATCAAATTTATTTGAAAGATAAGTGGCCCAAAATAATCCAAAAAAACATCTTGAAAAAGAAGAATGAAGTTGGAGGATTCACACGTCCTGACTTTAAAGCATATTACAAAGCTACAGTGGACAAAACAGCATAGTACTAGCACAAGCATAGCTCTATTGACCAATGGAATTGAACTGAGAGTTCAGAAATAGACCCTCAAAACTATGGCTAATTGATTTTTGATAAGCCTGCAAAGTCCAATGAATTGGAAAAGAATAGTCTCTTTAACAAACAGTGCTGGGTAAACTGGATTTCCATATGCAAATGAATGAAAAAAGGACCGCTATCTCACACAAAGACCTAAATTTGCTTGGACTGTAAAACTCCTAGGAGAAAATATAGGAAAAATTTCAGGATCTTGTGTTAGGGAATGGTTTCTTAGACTTTACACCCAAAGCACAAGCAACAGAACTATTTAAATGGGACCTCCTCAAAATTAAATCTTTTGTACAACAAAGGACTTTGTCACAAAAGTGAAAAAGCAGCCTATTCAATGGGAGAAAATATTCAATCCACATATCTGATAAGGAATTTATATCAAAAATATATAAATAAATCCTATAACTAAACAATAAAAAGACAAAGAGCCAAATTGAAAATGGGCAAAAGACTTGAATAGACATTTCTTCAAAGACGCTATACAAATGGCTAAAAAAGTACATAAAACAATTATCAGTATTACTAGTTATTAGGAAAATGCAAATCAAAGCCACAATGACATATCACTTCACACATATGACAATAGCAATTAAAAAGAAAACAGAAAACTGCAAGTGTTGAAGACAATGTGGAGAAATAGTAACACTCATTCTTTGCTGGTGGGAATGTAAAATGGTGTAGCCACTGTGGAAGACAATTTGGCAGTTCTTCAGGAAGCTAAATATAGAATTACCATATGGCCTGTCAATCCCACTACTAGATGTATACACAGAAGAAATGAAATCAGGAACTCAAACAGATATTTGCACATCTATGTTTATAGTAGCTTTATTCACAATTGCCAAAAGATTGAAATAACCCAAAAGTCTATCAACAAATTAGTGGATAAGCAGAATGCAGTATATACATACGATGGAATATTATTCAGTTGTAAGAAGGAATGAAGTCCTGATGCATGGGACAAAATGGATGAACCTTGAGGTCATTATGCTGAATGAAATAACCGAGACACAAAAGGACAAATATGGTATGATCTCACTGATGTGAATTAATTATAATGAACAAACTCATAGAGTTAGAATCTAGAATATAGGTTACTAGGAGATAGATTGGTATAGAAAACGGGGAGCTGATGTTTAGTTTGTCCAGAATTTCTATTTAGGTTGATCATAAAGGTATGGAAAAGGATGCTGGTGATGGTAGCATATTATTGTAAGTGTAATTAATAGCGCAGAAATCTATGTGTGAATGTGGTTGAAAGGGAGGTTTGGGGTCTTGTATCTTACTAGAATGAAAGTTAGAAGATAAAACATGGGAGTGTATAACACAGTGAACCATATTGTGGATAATGGACTGTGGTTCATAGTACAAGTATAAGAATGTTCTTTCATGAATTACAACAAATGTACCTGACTAAGACAATGTGCTAATAATGGGATGGTATATGGGGAAAAGTTACATCTAATGTAAACTATAGATTATAGTTAATAGTATTACATTAATATTCTTTCATCAGTTATAATAAAGGTACCACACAAATGCAAAGTGTCAATTATAAGGGGTATATGGGAACATGGTATTTTTAGATGACATTTCTATAAATCTGAAACTTCTCTAATTAGAAAAAGGTAATATAACCACTTTCTCCTCCATTACAAAGCATGGAGTAAATTTTGCAAACTTCACATTTAGACTTACTGTTCTATGAAAAGCAAACAGTCAAATACCAAAGAAAAGGCAAGAATTCTGAGAGCCACATGAGAGATGCAGTGTGCCATGTACAAGGATCTTCAGTAAGAGTAAGTGCCAATTCTTGCCAGAAACCTTGGATACAAGAAGGCAGTGCAATGAAACAATTAAAGTGCTGACAGCAAAAAATTGCCACCCAAGAATTCTATATTTGGAAAAATAATCTTTAAAAAATGAGGGAGAGATTAATATATTTGCAAATAAAGGCTGAGGGAGTTTAACATCATTAGACTGGTCCTACAGGAGATGCTAAAGAGAGTTCTGCAGGTTGAAAAGAATAATAATAGATAATAGATACATGAAGAAATAAAGATCTCCAGTGAGGGCAACAGTATGGGTAAATCCAAATGCCAGTACTATTGTATTTTTCGATTACAACTCCAGTTTCTACTTCATATAGGATCTAACGGTCAAACAAAAATATAATGACAAAAAATAACATGTGCATACCTATTCTAGGTGTAAGAGTATCCTACCCTTAGGATAATTCCCTACATCATCAAGAGACACCCAGCACTGCAATGTTATACTTTTTCTTTACATGTAGATAGATTATTAATAATAGGGTGTTATTAAGCCATGAATGCCAAGCCTACTGTCCCATATCCTCTAAATATCTTATAAATCTTCCCCAAAAAGTTCAAGATTAGGATCAAGATCAGGATGGGGTTAGGGAGGCAGTTGCCTCATGAATAAAATTCAAGGGGTGACAAAAACTAAATAATCAAGATCAATACGATGATAATGCAATATCTTTAAAAATCTAAACCGTTGCAAGAAAATCCATGATGAATAATATCCAAATTTTTAATAAAGTTAGATAAGAGTGCTGTGCCAGGTCATGATGGAGCAGGAGGCCAAAGGGAAAATGTGTACCCCTATATCCATGTTTCCATGTATTTTTAATGGTTAGTTCTTTATCCAGGAGTTGATTTTGGACATGCTTTTGATGAGTTTTCTTACATTAAAACCAGGGAAGGGAGACATCCAGAAAGACGGAGGATTAGAGAGGTACAGGGCTCACTTTTCTCCCAGAAAAATAGCTACAGGACAGGCAGAAACTGTCCATATCAACAGTTCTTGGGCTCAGGAGACCAGGGGAAGACAAGGCAGCGCCCATAAGAAAGAGAGGCAAAGAAAAGGAAACTCTGCAAGGAGGATCCGTGAGTAACTCAGGTGCTGCAGCTGCTGAAACCCAACTCCCACTCTTGAAGCAGCAGCTTCAGGTCCTCAGGTCTCTGGCTGACAGCTGTAGACCAAGATGCCCACAGGGTTCCACTTGCCCAGGAAAGGGGAGAGGGAGTGACACAGCCTACTGTTGTTCCAGCTTTTAACTGACAAATTTGTTCTGCCATATCCCATGAATCCCAAACTTCCTGGCTGTGTGTGGCAACACCATTGTCTTCACACCAGAGCTGGCAGATAGCTAAAGAGAGCCTGCCTTCTAAAACACTCTCCTTACTGACCTGGACTGGCACCTCCAACAGAGAGAAGAGTGGAAATTTCCTTACCCCCTCAGGAAAGGGAGCATGTGGCCAAAGGAGGAGAGAGGCTTCTGATTAGCAAGTTCAAACAGCAAAGCTGGGCTTTGAACACACACGGTGAGAGGGAACTCTCCAGGACATTGCTTCTACATGGCCCACCCAGGCAGATGACCAGTGAACACATTCCCCCCTAAGGTTTCAGCAGACAGGTTTGCCAAAGAGTGCCATGTGCTGGAAAGCCAGGTAAGTGCATTCCATGGAAGAAAAATGAGAGAATTTTTGGTGCCCTTACTGGCTCTCTCCCCAAGGCCCTTGGAAACCAGTCTGCAGCCAAGTATTGGGTCCCTGGCCCTGTATTTAGTAGTTAAGTGGGTAATTCTAAAGGTCTAGAATAAGCTGAACCAAGAATTAAAGAAGAGCCATAACACAAAGCCACTCAACAATAAATCCCTAGGCAAGAGAAAGAAATTGGTCATCATAAAAAACTCACCATCATAATCAGATGCTTACACATAAACAAAAAATATAAGCCATACTAAGAAACAGGATAATTCGGCAAGGCAAAGAAACAACTCAAAAATCCAGATGAGATGCAAGATTTGAAAAAGCTAATCAGTGGTGTTCATACAAATTTCCTAAATCATTTCAAGGAGTTGAAAGGGCACTAAGGTACAGAGTGGTGAGCAGTTGCTCAATATGGGCAAATGCTATGATAAAGTGGAAGGGGGTGGTTTGGCAGTGGATCGGGGTGATAGTGGTATAGGGATGTGAATGAGGTCGATGGTGCTGGAGTGTGAGGGGGAGCAGGGTGGAGAGTTGGTTTGGACTATCCATGGAACTGGGGAGAGGACTGGAAGAAGGAACAGGTGAACTCTGGGGATTTGTAGGTCTGTGGTTAAAACTACAATGTTTGGAATGTTCTTCTGACAAATATGGCAAGGCAGGGTAGTAACCTGCAGGGTTTCGGGGGTGGAGGGATATGTGGGAAAGGGCATACCTGGGACATGCTTCTGTGGAATATGAAAGTGTTCATCCTGTCATAGGGTGTTATCTCAGTGGGTGGAGACTGACACAATAAACAAGAAAATATTAAACTCCCATCCTAGGGAGTACTGCTATGTTCTCAGTTAGAGGGGCAAGAATCTTTCAAGAATATAGGCAGTGCTAATAAAAGAAAACAGACGAACATGTCAAGCTTTCAATATTATTGCATGTAACTATGAACTTTATTCTTCAAAAATTGAAACTTACCATAGGTTCCAAGGGGAGGAAGAGGGAAGAATAAGTGGAACATAGGGCATTTTAGGGCATTGGAATTGTTCTGAATGATCTTGCAATGATGGATACAGGTTATTATACATTTTGTCAAAACTTATAGAAGTGTACGGTGCAAAATTTAAACCATAAAATAAGCCATTGACCATGGTTAGTAGCAATGCTTCAATTGTTCATCAGTTATAAAAAATGTACCATGCTCATGTAAGATGTTATTAAGAGAAAGAAGAAATGGATGAACTCAACAGACTAATCACAAGTAAAGAGAATCAGTCATCAAAACCCTCCCAACTAAGAAGAGCCCAGGACCAGACGGCTTCACGGGTGAATTTTACCAAATATTCTGGAGAGAACTAACACCAATCCTGCTTAATCTCTTCCAAAAATAGAAGTAGAAGAAACAATGCTTAACTCATTCTATGATGCCAACATTACCCTAATACCGAAGCCAAACAAAGATGCCACAAGAAAGGAAAATTACAGACAAATCTCTCTGATGAACCTAGATGCTAAAATCCTCAACAAAATACTTGCTAATCGTATTCAAAAACATATGAAATGAATTATACACCATGACCAAGTAAGTTTCATTCCAGGTATGCAAGGGTGTTGAACATAAGAAAATCAATCAATGTAATACACCACATAAACAGATCAAAAGAAAAAAAATCACATGATCATCTCTATAGATGCAGAAAACACATTCGACAAAATATGGCACCCTTTCTTGATAAAAACAATGCAAAAGATAGGAATAGAAGGAAACTTTCTGAACATGATAAAGGCCTTATATGAAAAACCCACAGCTAACATTATATACAGTGGTGAAATCCTAAAAGGTTTCCCTCTAAGATCGGGAACAAAACAAGGATGCCCACTATCACCACTCCTATTTAATATTGTCTTAGAAGTACTTGCTCAAGCACTGTGGGGAAAAAAAGATATTAAAGGCATCTAGATTGGAAAGGAAGAAGTAAAAATTTCACTATTTGCAGACGACATGATCCTATACATAGAAAACCCTGAGAAATCTACAACAAAGCTTCTAGAGCTTATAAATGAGTTCAGTGAAGTTGCAGGCTATAAGATCAATCCTCAAAAATCAGTAGCATTTCTGTACACCAATAATGAACAATCTGAGGAGGAAATCAAGAAAAAATGCTATTTACAATAGTAACTAAAATAATCAGATACCTAGGAATAAACTTAACTAAAGATGTAAATGATTTACACACAGAAAACTAGACAGCACTGTTAAAGGAAATAAAAGAAGACTTTGGAAGAATATTCCCTGTTCATGGACAGGAAGACTAAACATCATTAAGATGTCTATGCTACCCAAACTAATATACAGATTTAGTGCAATCCCAATAAAAATCAATACAACATTTTTTACTGAATTGGAAAAACCATGAAATTTATTTGAAAGGGCAAGAAGCCCCGAATAGCCACAGACATATTGAAAAAGAAAAACGAAATTGGAAGAATCACACTACCTGACTTTAAAGCATACTACAAAGCCACAGTGGTCAAAACTGCATGGTATTGGCACAAGGATAGACATACTGACCAATGGAACTGAATTGAGAGCTCTGATATAGATCCTCGCATATACAGTTATCTGATATTTGACAAGGCCACCAAGACCACTCAACTGGGAGAGAATGGCCTCTTCAACAAATGGTGCTTGGAGAACTGGATATCCATATCCAAAAAAATGAGAGAGGAACACCTTCTCACACCTTATACAAAAATCAACTCAAGATGTATCAAAGGTCTAAATATAAGAGCCAAGATCGTAAAGACCTTGGAAGATAATGTAGGGAAGCATCTACTGGACCTTGTGATAGGAAATGGTTTCATGAACTTCACAGCCAAAGCACAAGAAACAAGAGAAAAAATAGATAAATGGGATCTCCTCAAAGTTAAAACCTTTTGCAACTCAAAGGAGTTTGTCAAGAAAGTGAAAAGACAGCTTACACAATGGGAGAAAATATTTGGTAACCATATATCTGATAGGAGCCTAATACCCAGCATATATAAAGAAATCCTACATCTTGAAAATAAAAAGACAAACAACCCATTTTAATAATGGGCAAGCGATTTGAACAGACACTTCTCCAAAGAAGAAATGCTAATGGCTAAAAAGCACATGAAAAGATGCTCAACATCACTAGCTATTAGGGAAATGCAAATCAAAACCACAATGAGTTACCATCTTACACGCATTAGACTGGTGGTTATTATAAAAAACAGGACACAAGTGTTGGAGAGGATGTGGAAGAATGGGAACCCTCATTCACTGCTGGTGGGAATGTAGAATGCTTCAGCCATTGTGGAGGACAGTTTGGTGGTTCCTCAAAAAACTAAATACAGATCTGCCATATGATCCAGCAATGCCACTGCTGGGACTATACCCAGAAGAACTGAAAGCAAGGACAGACATGAACAGATATGTGCACACCAATGTTCATAGCGGCATTACTCACTATTGCCAAAAGTTGGAATCAACCCAAATGTCCATCAACAGAAGAATGGATAAACAAATTGTGGTATATACATAAAATGGAATATTACTCAGCTGTAATAAAGAATACAGTACTAACACATGGAATAACATGGATGAATCTTGAGGACCTTATGTTGAGTGAAGCAAGCCAGGCATGGAAGGATGAACATTACATGACCTCACTGATATGAATTAAGCAAATCGAGCAGTCTCAGAGAGCTATTGTCTGGAAGATAGGTTTACAGGAAATAGGAAGGGAGAGGAAGGTTGTGAGCCAACGCCCATATGGGCAAAATCTATAATAAGGTGGAAGTGAGTAGTTGTGCGGTAAAGTGATATGATAGGGGTGTAAGGATACTATTGAGTTGGGCGGTGCAAGCTTGACAGGTAGGTAGGGTGGGGAGTATGGGTTGGACGGTCAAAGAAACTAGGAGGAGGGTTGGGGGAGGGAATAGATGGGTACGTGGGTGAAACTACAATGTTGAGAAAACTTTATTGGCAATATGACAAGGAAGCGTTACTGGTTTAGGGTGTTGAATGGGGGGGCATTTGGGACAAGGCTCACCTGGGACAGTCTTCTAGAGAATGTGCAAGTGATCATTTTGTCATAGTGTGTTGTATCAGTGCAGGGAGACCCACATAATGAGTGGGAAGGAGTTAGAGTTAGACTCCCATGCTGGGGAGGCCTGATATGTTCTCAAACAGAGGGGGGCAGATGTCTCTTGAGAGCATGGGCAATTCTTAATAGGGGAGAACAGACTAATGTGTCCAGCCTTCAGCATTGTTGCAAGTACCTAAGAATCTTGTCCTTCAAGGAGTGAAGCCTGGTTGTCTCCATGGGCCCCGAGGGGAGGGGAAGGGAGGAATAGAAGAGATTGGAGAGGAGGTATTTGGGGGCAATGAAAGTGTTCTGCATGATCATGCAATGATAGATACAGGCCATGTTAAATTTCATCAGAAAATTATAAAACTGTATGGTCTAAAATGTAAACCATAGTGTAAACTATTGACCATGGTCAGTAGCTATGTTTCAATATTTATACATCAGTTGTAACAAATGTACCATCCACATGTAAAAAGATTATTAATAGGGAAGCGGAAAAAGGGGGAGGATGTTGGGTATATGCGAGTCCCCTATATTCTTTATGTAACCATAATGTGACCTAAAACTTCTTTAAAAACAATATAAAAATAAAAAAAAGGAAGACACTGGGGAAGAAATGGAAGAAAATGCCACTGTACATGCAGGATGCCTGATATTAGAGTGATGAAAGGAAAAATGTCAAAAAAATAATTTTCTTATTTTTTTAATGTGTTTCATTTTTTTTTAGAAACCCAATCTTTTTTACTTTATTTTAATTTTAGTTTCTCTAAATTATTATGTATTTTATTCCTTATGTTTAAACCTATCATTATTATCTCATTTTCCTATCAATCGAATTTGGCAATATTCTTGGCTTCAATTTTGAAGATGTTTTGGATCACGGAAGGGTTACAACTATGGAAGTGGAGGATCAATGGGGTGGGTTGTCAGTGATGGGAGATACATGGGAGGAAGTTCACCTGGGCATGCATATAAGATATATAAATATGTTTAAATGTTCATGGAGCATTGCCACAGTGGGTGGAGATTCACACAACAACTGAAAGATTATTGAATTCCCATTCTGGGGAGCTCTGCCACATTCTGTAATGGAACAGCAACAATCCCCCAAGTGCAGGGACAATGACTAGTGAAGAAGAATGGTCCATTGATGGACCCTTGATGTTGATGACTATTCTTGCGAGCCTTTTGCTCTTGAATTTGCAACTTAGCCTAGTCTTGGAGAGTGCCTAAGACTTGCCTCTTGAGAGCTCCTTGTTGCTCAAATGTGGCCACTCTCTAAGCTAAACTTAGCATATAAATGCATTACCTTCTCCCCAGCATGGGACATGACTCCCGGGGATGAGCCTCCCTGGCACGGAGGGACTACTACCAAGCACCAGCTGGTAATACAACTGGAAAAAGACCTTGAATAAAAGGGGGAAAGGGTAAAGACAAATGAGTGCATATGGCTAAGAGACTTCAAAGTAAGTCAGGAGGTCATCAGAGAGGTAACGCTTATGCATGTCTCAGCAGGGTCTCATAGACGGCCAAGGTAGATACTACCCCAAATAATGGGGATCCTGAGGGCTCTGGAAACACCCAGGACCTATGGTCATGGCAGATACCTCCAGAGTTTGGTGTCTTGCCAGTGGGCCCTACTTTGGAGTTTGTGCTCCCAAGTGTGACAGAGTTGGACTCAGATGTGACTTCTCTATACATGCCTCGTCTGTCCCTTTTATTACCTATAGTTGGTGCTGTAGTTAGTAGGTGTACATCCAAGAGGCATTAATCTCTGGGCTGTCCATGTGCCAGCTGGGCCCTGAAATTCAACAGAGTTGCAATACCTACTCTCCAGTTCGTTGGACTCACCCAGGACAACTAACTAGGAGATGATGATGGACAATGACCATGCCAAGGAACCGAGAGAGTCTACAACTGCAAGCAAGAGAGTCCCATCCATCTGCCCCATGAGATCAAAGCCCGCTCTCAATTGGAAGTGGAGTGGGCATCAACATCCCAGAATCCTTAGAATTGGGAAATGAACTATGGACTAAAGTAAACTTACTGGTAATCTACTATAGACTTATTGTGATTCTAGCAATGGAAGAACCTCTATCATTCATCTGGAGGCAGCAGCCGCTAGAGGTCCTGAGGGCAGGGAGAGGGAAACACAGGTGTAATATGAGGGCATTTTGGGGACTTGGTAATTTTCCTGAGTGACATTACAATAACAGATATGGGCCATTACATATCTTGCCATAACCTACAAAATTGTACAGGAGAGATTGTAAACTACAATGTAAACTATAATCTATGCTTAGTGACAATGCTCTAAAATGTTTTCACCAATTGTAATGAATGTACCACATGAATGAAAGATGTTGTTAATGTGGGAAAATGTGGAAGGTGTAGGAAGCGGGGCATATGGGAATCCCCGATATTTTTGTGTAACATTTATGCAATTTAAATACTTTTTTAAAATAAAAAATATATTAAAAAAAAAAAAAAAGAAAGGTTTACCAAGTCCTCCAAACTGGTGGCTTTGAATCTACTTTTTCCTAGTACTATCAGTAAGTGAAACTTTTCCTTGGAAAAACTTAAATTTTGTTACAATAAAGACATTCAATTATTGCAAATTTTTTAAAATTACAGTTTATTAATAGGGGAAAATGTGAGGGGGATGGGGTATATGGGAATCCCCTATATTTTCTGTATGACTTTCTGTAACCTAAAGCTTCTTTGAAAATAAAGCGAAAAAATAAGACACTGGAGGAACATACAAAAGAAATTGTCACTATATATAAAAGATATCAGAACTTAAGGCATTGAAAGTTTCAATGCAAATTTTTTTTTGTATTTTATGTTATTTTTTTAAATTTTTAAATTACTTTTATACGTTTATTTATTTCGGCTTTGTTTTGGGGGAGATTTTGGATTGTAGAAGGGTCTCAACAGTGGCATGAGAGGATCACTTGTGTGGGGTGTTGGTGGTGGAGGGATGTGTGGGGAGGGGTACACCTGGGCATGCCTCTGTGGAATATGAATATGTTCAAGTGGTCATGGGATGTTGTCTTGGTGGATGGAGACCCACAATAATCAAAATAATATGGAATTCCCATCCTGGGGAGTCCTGTTACATTCTCTAACAGAGTGACTAGAATCCCTAAAGTACATGGGCAGTGCCTAGCAGAGAAATACAGACCAATATGCCAGGCCCTTGATATTGATGATTGTACTTGTGAACCTTTTCTTGTGAAATTGAAACGTAGTCTAGTATTATATATTGCCTAAGACTCACCTCCTGAAAGCCTCCTTGTTGATCAAATGTGGCCTCTCTCTAAGCCAAACTCAGCATATAGATGCACTACCTTCTCCCCAGTGTGGGACATGACTCCTGGGGATGAGCTTCCCTAGTACCTAGGAATTATTGCCAAGTGACAACTAGTGATGCATGTGGAAAAAGACCTTGACCAAAAGGGGTAAATATTAAATACAAATGAGTTTTTATGGCTAAGAGATTTCAAAGTGAGTTAAGACGTCATTTCAGAGGTTACACTTATGCACATATCAAGAGGATCTCACTGACTGCCACAGTAAGCAGTGTCTTAAGCAGGGTGACTCCTAAGGGCTCTAGAGACATTCAGACACTATAGGCAGGTCAGACAATCCCAGAAATTCATCACCCTATCAGTGGGCCTTACCTAGGAATATATGATAACCTATCTCCCCAGTGTATCAAAGTTAGACTTATTTATAATATTCCTACACATGGTTCTTATGCCCCATTTTCTGAACCTATAATTAGAACTATACCCATTAAATATGTGTCCCAGAGATTTGAATCTTTCAGCAGTTCATATACCAGTTGAGCCCCGAATCTCAGCAGAGTTCCAGGCAACACCTACTCTCCAGTTCATTGGACTCACCCACAACTATCAACAAAAGGATGATGATGGACAATGCCCATCCCAAAAAAACAGAGTATCTACAACTGCAAGCAAGACAGTTCCATCCATCTGCCCCATGCGATCTAAATCCCCTCTCAACTGGAAGCAGAGTTGGCATCACCATTCCAAAATCTTCAAGATTGAGGAATGAAAAAACTATAGAAATGCAACTATGGACTAAAGTAGACTTATTGTTATTCTAGTAATGGAAGAACTTGTAACAGTTATATAAAGGCAATGGTCACCAGAGCTTCTGAGGGGAGGGAGAAGGAAGAATAGGTGTAACATGGAGCATTTTGGTGACATTGGAATTGTTCTGCATGACATTGCAATTATGGATACAAGCCATTATAAATTTTATCAAAACTTAAAAAATTGGGCAGGGCAAAGTGTTAACCATAATGTAAGCTATAGACCATGATTAGTAGCAATATTCAATATGTGTTCATCAATCATAACAAATGTACCACCCTAATGAAAGATGTTGTTAACAGGGAAAAGTGTATGGGAGAATATGGGAATCCCCTATATTTTCGGTGTAATATTTATGTAATCTAAAGCTTCTTTAAAAACAAACAAACAAACAAATAAATAAATAAATAAGGTATTAAGACACTGGATGAGAACAAAGAAGAATTTGAAAGCTTGAATGAAAAAATACAGAGCTTATGGGAATGAAACAGAATGGATCAGCTTAAAATACATTCAAGACATTCAACAACAGATTTGAAATAGCAGAAAAAGATTTAGCAAATTAGAAGACAAAACAGAAGAAACTGAAAAGACAAAAGAACAGAGAGAGAAAAGAAGGAAAAATCTGAGCAGACTACTGCACATCGAAGTTCATAGCAGCATTATTCACAATTGTCAAAAGATGGAAACAACCCAGATGTACAACTATTGAATGGATAAAAAAAAAATTGTGGTATATACATACGATGGAATATTATTCAGCTGTAAGAAAGAATGAAGTTGTAAAGTATATGACGATATGGATGAGCCTGGAGGACATTATGTTGAGTGAAGCAAGCCAGACACAAAAGAACAAATATTGTATGATTTCGCTATTATGAACTAAATATAATGATCAAACCGATAGAGCATAAATAGCTAAAATATAGGTCACCAGAAGATAGAATGAGGACAGAGAATGGAAAGCTGAGACTTAATCTGTGCAGAATTGATAAACAAATGATTGTTTGGAAAATGTTTGGAAATGGATAGAAATGTTGAAAGCACATTGTGTTTGTATTTAGCAGCATTAACGTATGGGTATCATAGTGGTTGAAAGGAAAAATTTAAGGTCATGTATATCACTAGAAGGAAAGCTAAAAGATGAAACATGGGATTGTTTAACATAGCAAATCCTCTTATGGAAAATAAGTGGTTAATATTGCATATATAAGAAGGGTTTTCTTTGTAACAGAAAAAAATGGATGTTAATGTTATGAATTGTTAATAATAGGGTAAAATAATAGGTAAAAATACAACCAAAAAAAGCTATGGACTGTAGGGTATAGTAATACATCAATATTTTTCCATCAGTGGTTAAAAAGGAAGTATGGTAAATGAAAGAAACTAGACACAAAGTACTACATATTGTTAGACTCCATCTATACAAAATGTAAATATAAATAAATATATAAAGATGGAGATAGATTAGAAGTTATTTATGGTAGGGAAATGATAGAGGGACTGGGAGGTGACTACTAAAGGGTAAGATTTTTGGGGGCAGTAATGAAAATGCTCTAATATTGATAGCAGGGGTAAATGTACAACACTGTAATTATACCAGAAGTCATTGATTGTACACTTTAGATGGATTGTATAGTTTATGAATATATTTCAATAAAATTGATTAGAACACAGGAAAGTAAAATTAGAATAAATTCTGATTTTGCTTTGAATAACATATTTAAATTTAAAATAATGTTAATTTTAATACCCTTTCAAAATACATTGTAATCATTCAGTTATTCATTAATTCATCATATTTATGAGAATCCATTATATACAATTCCATTACTTCAGAGACACCAAGACCATCAGAAATTTTAAGACCGGGTTAGAAGAATAAGGCACTAGGGGGCACACAGAGGTGATACCTAATTCACTGCTTCCTGGTGGAAGTGATGACTAAGCAGAAACTCACAGAAAACGTAGAAATTAGCCAGGTTTTGAGGAAAGATGTCCTAGGAAGAGGGAATGGCAGGTACAAAGGCTCAGCATCAAGAGGAAGAAGATTTACTTTATACTTTTAAAGAAAACTGTGCTGTCAGCAGGGCAAACAGAAGTATTTTCTAACACAGTGCTTCTCAAGCATGCATATGTCCATGAAGTGACTTGGGGAATCTCCTTAAAATGCAGGTTCTGATTCAGTCAGGCTGGGGAGGGTGACTGAGAGCCTGCTTTTTTCATAAGCTCCCAGGAATATGATTAGATTGGTCCAGGGACCTGACTTTGAGTAGTGAGGTTTAAGAGGATCTGTGGAAGTGAGGATGTCGATATTTTAAATGTTTATCTCCTTCTCTCCGTAGCACTCAAGACTGTATTGGGGATTATGAGTAAAGAAGAGTGTTGATAACTCTGAGCCAAATCTTTAAATAGTTGCTGGAGAAGAGAGAATGTTGGTTAACTGAAAGGTCCAGGCAACCAAAGCACTTGTCATTCAGTGGTTCAAACCTCCATGAAGGTAAGAGGCCCTGAATTGCCAAAGACATCTTGAAAAAGAAAAATGAAGTTTGAGGTATCAAATTACCTGACTTTAAATCATATTACAAATCTACAGTGCTCAAAACTGCATAGTATTGGCACAAGGATAGACATACTGACCAATGGGACCAAATTGAGAGTTCTGATATAGATCCTCACATATACAGTCATCTGATATTCGACAAGGCCACCAAGCCTACTCAATTGGGAGAGAATGGCCTCTTTAACAAGTGGTGCTTGGAGAACTGGATATCCACATCCAAAAGAATGAGAGAGGAATACCATCTCACATCTTATACAAAAATCAACTCCAGATGGATCAAAGATCTAAATATAAGAGCCAAAACCATAAAGACCATGGAAGATAATGTAGGGAAGCATCTACAGGACCTTGTAATAGGAAATGTTTTCATGAACTTCACAGCCAAAGCATGAACAGCAAGAGAAAAAATAGATAAATGGGATCTCCTAAAAATTAAAAACTTCTGCACCTCAAAGGACGTTATTAAGAAAATAAAAAGGCAGCCTACCCAATGGGAGAAAATATTTGATAATCATATATCTGAAAGGAACCTAATATCCTGCATATATAAAGAAATCCTACACCTCGAAAATAAAAAGACAAACAACCCATTTAAAAAATGGCCAAGTGACCTGAAAAGACACTTCTCCAAGGAAGAAATACAAATAGCTAAAAAGCACATGAAAAAATGCTCGACATCGCTAGCTATTAGGGAAATGCAAATAAAAACTACAATGAGATACCATCTTACACCCATCAGAATGGCAACTATTAAAAAAACAGTGGACTCTAAGTGTTGGAGAGGATGTGGAGGAATAGGATCCCTCATCCACTACTGGTGGGATTGTGGAATGGTCCAGCCACTGTGGAGGACAGTTTGGCAGTTCCTCAGAAAACTAACAATAGATCTTCCATATGCTCCAGCGATTCCACTCCTGTGTATATTCCCAGAAGAATTGAAAGCAAAGACACGAACAGATATATGCACACCAATGTTCACAGCGGCATTGCTCACAATTGCCAAAAGTTGGAATCAGCCTCGGTGCCCATCAACAGATGAATGGATAAACAAAATGTGGTACATACATACAATGAAATATTACTCAGCTGTAAGAAGGAATAAAGTGCTAACACACGGAATAACATGGATGAATCTTGAAGACCTCATGTTGAGTGAAGCAAGCTAGGCATTGAAGGATGAACAGCATATGACCTCACTGATTTGAATTGAGGAAAGTGAGCATTCTCTGGAAACCATTGTCTGAAAGATAGGTTAGCAAGGGAGAGAAAGAGAAGAGAAGGTTGTGAGCCATCACCCATTGGACATAATCTATGGTAAAATGATAGAGTATAGTTGCATATTGAAGGATAGGATAGGTGGGTAGTGATATTACTGGGTTTCGTGGTGCAGGGTTGACAAGTGGGTAGATTAGGAAGGGAGGGTTAGAATACCCAGGATACTAGGGAGAGAGATGGGAGGGGGACTAGGTGAACATGGAATTTGTGGGTATGATATTGAAAGTGCAGGAGTGGGATTGCTCTTATGGCAATATGACAAGGTAGTGTCACTGGTTTAGGGTGTAGATTGGGGGGGCATTCAGGATGGGGTGCATCTGGAGTAGGCTTCTGGGGAGTGTGTGAGTGTTCATCCTGTCATAATGTGTTGTGTCTGGGAGTGGAGACCCACATGGTGAGTGGGAAGGAGATGGACCCCCATCTTTGGGAGGAATGATTCACCCAGAAACAGACAGGTGGGTGTCTCTTAGGAGCAAGGGTGGATCCTAATAGGGGAGGATAATCAGCATGTCAAGACTTCTTGTTGCATGTCACTATGAATCTTGTCATCCAATGACTCAAGACAGGGGAGTGTCATGTGTCCCAGGGTGATGGGGAGGAAGGAACAGAAAAAACAAACGGGTTATTTAGTGGTCATGAGAAATGTTTTTCATTACCTTACAGTGATGGACACAGGACATGGTAAATATCATCAAAAATTATTAAATGGTACCGTCTAAATTGTAAATTATACTGTAAACCACTGACAATGTTTAGTAGCTATTTTTCACTATATGTATAACAGTTATAACAATGCTACCATCCACATAAAAAAGGTTTTAATATGGGGTGAGGAGAGGGGAAGGAGGTTGGGTATATGGGAGTTTCTAGTATTCTGTGTGTGACTTTGCTGTGACCTAAAATTTCTTTGAAAATTAAATGAAAATTTGGGAGACACTGGGGAGTGAGAGGGGGAAGGTTCCACAGTATAGACTGGACACCCGATAATGCAGTGATTAAAGGAAAATATAATAATAATGAATTTTTTTATTTTTTTTTAATTTTTTGTTTTTTCACATTTTTTAAATGTCTCAATCCTTTAATTTTATTTTATTTTTAGGTTTTTTTCTGAGTTTCCATGTATTTTATCTCTTACATTTAAGGTTATCATTAATATTTCATTTTCCTATTAATTGTATTTGGTTATTATATGGGCTTCATCTTCAAGGAAGGTTTAGATCACAGAAGGGTTACAATGGGGGCAGTAGAGGATCATTGGTGGGGGGTGTCTGGGATGGAGTTTCATTGGAGGAAGTTCACCTGAAAATACATGAAAGATATATAAAATAGTTCAAATGATCAAGGGGTGGGGCATGGTCACAGTGGGTAGACAATCAATCAATAAATGAGGGAATACTGAATTCCCAGCCTGGAGAGCTCTGCCACATTCTCCAAGGGAGCAGAAACAGTCCTCCGAGTGCAGGGTCAGTGTCTGGCAAAGGAGGATGGTTCACTGATGGGTTCTTGTTATTAATGTCTAGCCTTACGAGTCTTTGCTCTTATAATTGAAACTTAGCCTACTGTTATGGGGTGCCTAAGGGTTGCCACCTGAGAGCTACCTTGTTGCTCAAATGTGGCCTCTCTCTAAGCCAAACTCAGCATATGAATGCATTACCTTCCCGCTAGCGTGGGACATGACTCCCAGGAATGAGACTCCCTGGCAACGAGGGATTAATACCAAATGCCAACTGGCAATATGACTGGAAAAGGCCTTGAAAAAAGGGGGAAAAGATAAAGACAAATGAGTTCATGTGACTAAGAGACTTCAAAGAGAGTCGGGAGGTCATCCCAGAGGTAACACTTACACACACCTCAGAAGGATCTCATAGAACACCAAAGTGGCTATCACCCCACACAGAGGGGCTCCTGAGGGCTCTGGAGACACCCAGGTCCTATATAAGGGGAGATAGCTCGAGAGATTGATGCCTTATCAGTGGGCTCTACTTTGGAATCTGTGCTCCTGAGAGTGACAAAGTTGGACTCAAATAAGTCTTCCTTGCACATGGTCCATCAGTCCCTTCTATTCAAACCTATAAGTGATGCTGGAGTTTGTAGGTGTACTTCCAGAGACTGAAGCCTTTGGCCTGTCCATGTGCCAGCTGTGCCTGGAATCTCAGTGGAGCTGCAACTCCTACTCTACAGCTCAATGGACTCACCCAAGTCACCTGGTGAGGAGATGATGATGGACAGCGGCCATCCCAGGGAATGGAGAGAGTCTGCAGCTGCAGGCAGGATAATCCCATCCATCTTATCCATGGGATATAAGCCCCCTCTTACTTGGAGGTGGAGTGGACATCACCATCCCAAACTCCTCAGGATTGGGGGAAGAGCTATGGACTAGAGTGGACTTACTGGTATTCTGTTGTAGACATATTGTGATTCAAGCAATGGAAGAAATTACAATAGTGAGGTGGAGCCAGTGGCCACTGGACACTTTCAGGGCAAGGAAGGGAAAAGCAGTTGTAATACAGGGGCTTTTTCAGGACTTGGGAATTATCTGAGTGACATTACAATGACAGATGTAGGCCATTTTACATCTGTGTGGGAGAGAGTGTGGTCTACAATGTGAACTATGGTCCATGCTTAGTGGCAAAGCCCCAGGATGTGTATATCCACTTCAGGTGATGTGCCACACTAATGAAAGATGTTTATGTGGGATGTTGTAGGAGGTGTGGGAGGTGGGGAACATGGGAATCCCTGTAATTTTTGTGTAACATTTTTGTAATCTAAGCATCTTTTAAAATATATATATATATAAAAAAAAACCTCCATGAAGTGCTAGAATTCTGCTCCATCCAGAGGCTCATACTGACAACAAAATTATTTTTAGTATTTGTCCCAAAGTAGACTAAATGTCTATATGTGCTTTATTTGTTACCTGGGGCACTCATTAGAGTTTTATTGACCTTTTCTTTAAAAGCACCAAGAGTACTTATCATAAGGAAACACAGTCAGTTAGAAGACAAATTATCTACTGACTGCCAAGCTTTATTAGGAAACAAGAAGGGTGCTGGAGAGAAACTCTCAAAGTCAGGCAGAAACAGGCTAAGGAGAAAATAAAATGGTAGCTGGATGTCTTGCTCATGCCATTGAACTGGTGTTTGTTATTTCCACAAAACTCTGGAAATTCAAGGAGTTGCAAAACACTGAGGACAAAATGGTAATCTGGGGGCAGAAATAAGTTCAAGAAAATGTGGGAAGACAGCCCCCCCGCCATCCATGCTCTGAATTGCCCAGAGCATTGAAGAGAGGATTTCAGGGTCAGCTCCTGCAGGCGTCTGCTGTCCTCAAGTGTTACTCCATCGCATATTTGAAAGCAGGAAAGAAATTCAAGCCTGTGATGGAGAAAAGAGCATTTCCCCAGAGTCAGTGGCAGAATATTAGTACAAAAGTGATTATAGGGAGCATATCTATAGGAATATGGGTCTTATAAATAGAAAGGGAGATAAATAAAACAAAAGAAGACTAGAAAGATAAACATTAAAATGTTAAGTGATTATCCCTCCTGTGACAGGCACTGGTGTCAAACCCAAAAGTCATTCTCAAATCCTCCACCATTATTGTCTCCCTTTCTGGAAACCAGAAAGCCAAATACGTGTTTCTAATACTCTTCTACAATAATAAGTAGTCATATGATACAGTTATGGTG
>JAQZBX010034566.1:0-24938 GCA_029593785.1 Cabassous unicinctus | reverse complement strand
AAAAAAAAAAAAAAGGAATGTATATCCTGCTGTTTTGGGGTGTAATGCTCTATAGATGTCTGTTAGGTCTAGTTCATTTATCATATTATTCAAGTTTTCTGTTTATTTATCCTCTGTCCAGATGTTCTATCCAATACTGAGAGTGATGTATTGAAGTCTCCAACTATTATTGTAGAGATATCTATTTCTCCCTTCAGCTTTGCCAGTGTGTGCCTCATATATCTTGGGGCACTGAGGTTAGGTGCATAAATATTTAGAATAGTTCTTTCTTCTTGCTGAATTGCCCCTTTTATTAATATATGATGACCTTCTTCATCCCTTGTAACAATTTTGCATTGAAAATCTATTTTGTCTGATATTAGTATTGCTACTCCAGCTCTATTTTGGTTACTACTTGCATGGAATATCTTTTTCCAACCCTTCACTGGTTGGAAAGGACACCTGGTTGTGTCCTTACATCTGAGGTGAGTCTCTTGGAGACAATATATAGATGGCTCATATTTTTTATCCATTCTATCAGTCTGTGTCTTTCAATTGGGGAGTTCAAGCCATTAACATTCAATGTTATAACTACAAAGGCATTACTTACTGCATCCATTTTGACCTTTGGCTTTCTGTTGCTGTATCATGCTATCATCTATTTTTTTCACCCTTTCTAATATTCTTCATTTCTACACTCTTCTCCAAGTCTCTTGCCCTAGTTTTTCCCTTTCAGGATGTAGCACTCCCTTTATTATCTCTTGTAATTCTGGTCTTCTGATAACATATTCTATCAGTTTTTGTTTGTCTGTGAAGACTTTGAACTCCCCTTCATTTTGAAGTACAGATTTACTGGATACAGGATTCTTGGCTGGAATTTTTTCTCTTTCAATAGATTAAATACATCATACCACTTTCTTCTCCCCTCCATGGTTTCTGATGAGAGGTCAGCACTTAATCCTATCGAGTTTCTCTTGTATGTGGTGCTTTTCTCTTCTCTTTCTGCTTTCAAAATCTTCTCTTTATTGCTGATATTTGTCATTCTAAATAGCAGGTGTCTCGGAGTAGGTCTATTCATTTTTAATCTGTTTGGGGTGCATTGTCCTTCTTGGACATTGATATTTATGTTTTCAGTCATGATTTCCTCAAATATTCTTTCTGCCCCTTTTCCATTTTCTTCTGGAATGCCGATAATGCATATGTTTTTGTGATTTGCATTGTCATTTAATTCCCTGAGACCCCTTTACACTTTTTCCATTCTCTTCTCCTGTTCTCCTGTCTTTTCCAGTTCAGATGTTCTGTTTTCAAAATCACTAATTCTGTCTTCAAGCAGTTCAGATCTGCTCTTATGTGCCTCTAATGTATTTTTAATCTCATCCATCACGTCTTTCATTTCCATAAGGTCTGTTACTTTTCATTGCAGACTTTCAAGTTGTTCTTTATGCTCACCCAGTGTCTTCTTAATATCCTTTTATCTCTTTAGTCATATTTTCTTTCAATTCTTTAAATTAATTTAGGAGAGTTGTGTGATTATCATTGATTAATTATCTTAAATTCTGAATCTCTTCAGGATCTTTGGTTTGTTTCTTTGGCTGGGTCATCTCTTCCTGTTTCCTAGTATGGTTTGTAATTTTTTGCTGATATCTAGGCATCTGATATGTTGGTGAATTTACTCTAATGGACAATTTCTCTCTGTTGCCTGTTTTGTTTTGTTTTTTCACAGCTCTTTGATATTTGGTTCAACTTATCCTAAGTCTTTAAAATTTCCAATCTTAAGTTACCAAAATCATGCCAGGAACTCACTAATGGGTGCAGACTTTCTCCCAGGGGTGGGGTAAAGAGAGCTCTTGAAGCAGTTTCTATCAATATAATTTTCAGACCAGCCAATAGAGGTGCATCTCTCTCAGTTTTTCTTTGCTTTCATCTGGCCAGAGCTGAGATTCAAAATGGTCTCAACTGGCTGAACTCACTGACACCCGCCCCCCCCAACTCTCCCTCCCTTTTCCGTTGTAACAGCTGGCAGGAAGGAAGATGTCTGCTACCCTCTCAGTCAGCTTCAATGTTCCACGGACTTTTCAGCTGCTGAATATCTTGGGGATGGGGGAGGGGAGCTCTTCCCAGAAACTGGGAGGTTTAGTAACTCAGTTTGTTGTTTTGGTTTCTTCTTCTCTCTGTCCCTCATACTCATGGGAGTTGTGAAGCAGGTCCCTCAGGCAGCTTTGGCTCTTTCTCCATTGTTTTTTAATAGCACTGAGTCTTATCTGCCTGATCCAACACCATGTTCCCACAATCCCATCTGGAATTTTTATCAGGATTGCATTGAATCATTATATCAATTTGGGTAGAATTGACATATTAATGATACTTAGTCTTCCAATCCATTAATACAGAATGTTCTTCCATTTAAACATTCTGTTTAAATGTATTCTTTAAATCCAGGTCTTCCTTGATTTCTTTTAGCAATCCATTGTAGTTTTCTGAATACAATTGCTTTACATCCTTAGTTAAGTTTATTTGTAAATATTTGATTCTTTAGATGCTATTGTAAATGGAATTTTTTCCTGACTTCCTCTTCAGATTACTCATTACTAGGGTATAGAAACACTACTGATTTTTGCATATTAATCTTGTATCCTGCCTGTGGCAGTTTGATATAGTTATGAATTCCAAAAATAGATATTGGATTATGCTTGTAAACTGGTCTGTTCCTCTGGATGTGATTAAGTTATGATTAGGGCTTTGATTGGTCCACATCAGTAGGATGTTGAGTCCTACTCAGAGATAAAACTACATGGAAGAGCAGAGGAGTTGGTTGGAGTTTTGATGCTGGAGTTCTGATACTAAGTTTTAATGCTGGAGCCCGAGGAAGTAAGCACACAGAGGAGCTTGGTCGTGAGGAAGGAGAGAAGGCCCCGGGAAAAGAGATGAGCCACTTGCCTGACAGTTCACAGCAGGCCTTGTGGAGAGATGCAAAGCCTAGAGAGCCTTATATTCTATAACTGACCTTGTGGAGGAAACAGAGGAACTGAACCCAGAGAGAAACAGAGCCCTGGGAAGAGAGGAACCCAAGAAGCCTGAACCCTGGCAAATGTCAGCAGCTGTCTTGCTCCTCTACATGGCAATGGACTTTGGTGAGGGAAGAAACTTACACTTTATGGCCTGGTAACTGTGGACTTCTACCCCAAATAAATACCCTTTATGAAAGCCAACCGATTTCTGGTATTTTACATTAGCACCCCTTGGCTGACTAATACACTGCCATTCTGCTGAATTCATTTATTAGCTCCAGTAGCTTTGTTGCAGATTTTTCAGGACTTTTTAGGCATAGGATCATATCATCCGTGAATAGTGAAAGTTTTACTTCTTCTTTTCCAATTTGGATAAATTTTATTTCTTTTTCTTGCCTGATTGCTCTAGCTAGAGCCTCTAGCCATATATTGAACAACAGTGGTAAGAATGGGCAACCTTGTCTTGTTCCTGGTCTCAACAGAAAAGCTTTCAGTCTTTCACCATTGAGTACAATGTTAGATGTGGGTTTTTCATACATGCCTTTTATCATGTTGTGAAAATTTCCTTCAATTCCTAGCTTTTGGAGGGTGGAAAGGATGCTGGATTTTGTCAAGTGCCTTTTCTGCATCAATTGAGAGGATCATGTGATTTTTCTTCTTTGATTTATTAATATGATGTATTATGCTGATTGATATTCTTGTGTTGAACCACCCTTACATGCCTGGTATAAAACCCACTTGATCATAATTAATAATTCTTTTAATGTTTTGCTGGATTCGATTAGTGAGTATTTTGTTGAGGATTTTTTCATCCATATTCATTAGGGAAATAGGTCTATAATTTTCTTTTTTTGTGTGTAATATCTATATCTGGCTTTGTTATTAGGGTGATGTTGGCTTCATAGAATGAGTATGGTATACTTTCTTCCTGTTCAATTTTTGTAAGTATTTGAGTAATATTGGTATTAGATCTTCTTTTAATGCTTGGTAGAATTCACCTATGAAGACATCTGGTCCAGCACTTTTCATTTTGTGGAGTTGTTTGATGACTATTTCAATCTCTTTATTTTTTATTCATTTTTTGAGGTCTTCTAAATTCTTTTATGGTCAGTGTAGGTTGTTCATACGTTCCTACGTATTTGTCCATTATTCTAAATTGTCTAGTTTGTTGGCATACAGTTGTTCATAGTATCCTCTTATGATCTCTTTTATTTCTGGGGGTCAGTAGAAATGTTCCCCCTCTCATTTCTGATTTTATTTATTTGTGTCTTCTTTCTTTTTTTCTTTGTCAGTCTAGCTAAATGTTAGTCAGTTTTGTTTATCTTCTCGAAGAACCAGCTTTGGTTTTCTTAATTCTCTCTATTGTTTTTTTTGTTCTCAATTTCATTTATTTCTGCTCTGATCTTTGTTATTTCATTCCTTCTGCTTGCTTTGGGAAGAGTTTGCTGGTCTTTCTCTTGTCCTCCAGTTGTGTAGGTAGGCCATGGATTTTAGCTCTTTCTTCTTTTTTTAATGTAAGCATTGTGGGCTCTAAATTTCCCTCAGCACTGCATTCACCGCATCCCATGGGTTCTTATATGTTGGGTTCTCATTTTCATTCATCTCAAGATATTTACTTATTTTTCTTTCAATTTCTTCTTTGACCCACTGATTATTTAAGAGTGTGCTGTTTAATCTCTACATATTTTGAATTTCCCCTTTTTCCACCTGTTGTTGACTTCCAGCTTTATTCCCTTATGATCAGAAAAAGTGCTTTGTATAATTTTGATCTTTTGAAATTTATTGAGATCTGTTTTTTTTTTTTACTCAACATATGGTCTATCCTGGAGAAAGCTCCATGAGCACTTAAGAAGAATTTATATCCTGATGTTTTGCAGTGCAATGTTCTGTATATGTCCATTAGGTTTAGTTCATTTATAGTATTATTCAATCTTTCTGTTTCTTTATTGATCCTCTGCCCTGATGTTCTATTCAATTATGAAAGTGGTGTATTGATGTTTCCAACTATTATTGTAGAGACATCTAGTTTTCCCTTCATTTTTCCCAGTGTTTGCTTCACATAAATTGGGGCATATACATTTATGATTGTTATTTCTTCCTGGTGAATTACCCCTTTTATTAATATATAATGTCCTTCCTTGTCTCTAATAACAGTTTTTCTTTTAAAGTCTATTTCATCTAATATAAGTATAGCTACTCGATCTTTTCATTGTGGCTGTTATTGCATGCATGGAGTATCTTTTTCCAGCTTTTCACTTTAAATCTATTGGTATCTTTGGATCTAAAGTTTGTCTCTTGTAGACAGCATATAGATGGCTCATATTTTCTTATCCATTCTTCCAATCTGTTTCTTTTGATTGGGCAGTTTAATTCAATAATATTCAATGCTATTAATGTAAAGATAGTTCTTACTTCACCCATTTCAACCTTTGGGTTTTATCTGTTATATCCTATTTTCACCACTCTTTTTAAACTTTTACTTACTTTTACTGATATAATCTTCATTTCTAGATTCTCTTCCAAGCTTCTCTCTCCTGTAATTTCTTTTCAGGCTGTAGCACTCCCTTTAGTATTTCCTGCAAAGCTGGTTTCTTGGTTACAAACTATCTCCATTTCTGTTTAGCTGTGAATATTCTAAACTCATTCTCATTATTGAAAGACAATCTTGCTAGATTTAAGATTCTTAACTGGCAGTTTTCTTCTTGCATTATCTTAACTATATCACGCCTCTGTCTTCTTCCTCCATGGTTTCTGATGAGAAATCAGCACTTAATCTTATTGGGTATCCCTTGTATGTGATGCATTACTTTTCTCTTGCGGTTCTCAGGATTCTCTCTTTAGCTTTGGCATTTGACATTCTGATTAGTATGTGTCTCAGAGTTGGGGTATTTGCATTTAATTGGATGGGAGTATGTTGTGCTTTTTGGACACAGATATTTATGTCCTTCAATAGGGTTGGGAAATTTTCTACCATTATTTCCTCAAATATTCCTTCTTCCCCTTTACCGTCTCTTCTCCTTCTGGGACACCCATGACACATATGTTTGCATTTATTTTGCTGTCATTTAGTTCCTTGAGACCCTGTTCAATTTTTCCATTCTTTATCTGTTCTTCTATATGTTCACTTGTGGAGACCCTGTCACCAAGCTCACTGATCCTTTCTTCTGCCTCTTTAAATCTGCTTTTATATGCCTCCAGTGTACTTTTAAAATTTCATCTACTGTGACTTTCATTCTCATAAGATGTGGTATTTTTCTATTTATGCTTTCCATTGCTTTTTTTGTGCTCACCCCGTGTCTTCTTAATGTCCATAATCTCTTTAGCTATTTCATTGAATTTATTAAGGAGATTTGACTGAACATCTATGATTAGTTGTCTCAACTGCTTTATGTTATCTGGAGGCTTAGTTTTTTCCTTTGAACCATATCTTTCTGTTTCTAATATGGATTGTAATTTTTGTTGGTGTCTCAGCAACAAAATTTTATGTATTTATTCTTGGCTTAGGTTATCTCTTTAGTCTAAGGCTTTCTATTTGATTGGATTTATGCTACATGCCCTCTTTAATATTTGCTTCAACTTAATTTGGAACTTTATAGTGCCTCTTGTTAAGGTGATCTGAATTTCTTCAGCTCTTTTTCATCATCTTCTTGTCCTTTCTTCCTTGCTGGCTGTGGTGTAGGAGCCACGGATGCAATTGGTACTGTAATCCATGGAAACTGAAGTTTGCCTACATTGCCCCAGGAACCTATGAAGCTTATTCTACCTTTCTCCCCTCCCAGGTACTTGGGATGAAGCCACAAGTGTGTTCAATAATCTAGTCTATGTGGGCCAAAAGCAACTGCAGTTGCCCAGAGAGGGTGAGGGAACACTGTCCTTCCTCCTTCACTGTCAGGGGCTGGGAGGGAGCCACAGATGTATTCAACAATCTAGTCGGTGCAGGCCAAAAATGGCTGCAGTTGCCCAGAGAGGCTGAGGAAGCACCGCCTCACTTCCTGTCTTATCTGGGGTGGGGATGGAGCCACAGGTGTCCAGCAGTCTAGTCCATGAGGGCCAGAAGTGCCTGCAGTTGCCTGGAGAGTTGGTAAAACACTGCCCCCTCCTATCCTATCAGTGTGGCAGGAATGTAGTCACATGAGTGCCCAGAAATCTAGTCTGTGCAGGTCAAAAGTAACTACAGTTGCCCAGAGAGGCTGATGCAGGTCTCCTCAGCTTCCTGCCTGCCAGAGGCAGAGCTAGAGCCCAGGCCAAGGCAGCAAATTGGCCTGGGTAGAAAGAAGCTGGTCCCCTCAATCTCTGTGATATTCAATCAATCCCCACCATCTCTGTGATATTCAATCAATCCAACTTCCCCTCTTGCAGTTGGTGGAGTTAAAGTGGAGGCTACTGGCCTCTTTCCAAGTTGGACAAGTTCAAACTTTAGCTGTTCTTAGGATTGAACTTTAGCCGCCAAATTTATTGATCAGTAACTGAAATCGGTGCCTGACCATCTCTTCCTTCCCCGATTTTGGGAAATGGAATTTTCCAGTCCAGCCAGGAAACAGCTCCTGAGGTGTCTTGGTGCAACCAGTGGAGGTTGGGCACCAGCCTCCGTGATGTGGACTACTCTGCTCAGGAATCTTCACTGCAGATGGGCAGTCTCCTCCTTCCATTCTTCCAAGGATGTTACAGGATGCTCTTCTGGTCTCCTAGGCCCCCAGACAGATGATTTAGATAACTCTGGCTGATTACTAACTACACTGTAGGACAAGCTGACTCTTGGAGCACCCTATTCTGCCTCCATCTTGTCCCTCCCTCCCACATGTGTGATTTTGAACAAGTTGCCTAAACTCTCAATCTTATTGTTCCAATCTCTAAAATACAGATAATAACAATAAACACTTCGCCATGGTATTATTATAATTAGTTGAGATAAAAACACAATGGGTTTACCATAGTGCTTTGCATGTGGCAAGTGTTATATAAATCTTAGCTATTCACAACAAAATTTTACATTTTCTTTCATAGCAAACATTTCCTAGCTTTAGTTATTCCTTTTCCCAACACAGTAATAATTCTATCAATTTGCTCCTTTAATCTTATTTCTGGTCAATCTAATATAAACTTTAATCATGTATTTTTGCTTCTTTAAATTGCTTGGACAAATTCGCAATGCCTGGTAGTAACTACAAGCATCAGCATTATCATTTCTGATATTTCCTGAGAACTTTGTGTCTTGTTTACATCATCTGGGCAAGTTGGTAATAGGGTCTTTTGTTCTGCTTATTTTCCTTACCAAGTCTTTAGTTGTATTTACCTATAATTTGGTAGTTATAGCTAAAACCCAAATAGATGCTGCATTGACATAAACTATGTAATTCCAACTGAATTCTAGTATCTATCACTTTTGTAAGTCCTATGTTCAAGGATTCACCATTTCGGGTACTTTAGTTAAGGCACTAGCACATGAAGGAAAAGTAATGAGAACTTAGGGCACACTCTCGCCCAATTTTACTTCTGTCTAACATATTACAAAAGTATAAATAAATGTATAAAGTGAATATGTTAAAATATTTTATTATCTATAATACTGGGTAACATTTATTAGCTCAAGCCCTGCGCTAAGCTCTTTAGTAGTGGATAACATCATTTAATCTTCACAATGGCCCTAAGTATTACGTACTTTTTTCCTCTCTATAAAGTTTCAGAGAACTTGCCAAGGCCACAAAAAGGGCAAGTGGCTGAGTGTGAACTTAAACCCAGATCTGTCTGACGTTAAAGTCCAGCACATTCTTTAACATGGCTTTCTGCCACCAGTGTTCTTGAGTAATTGTTTCCAAAGAAAAATTATATATGGTGAACACTACTTAGCTTTTTTTTCTTGGTTAAAGAAAACAGGTTCCTTAAGAAAAGAGAAGAGGGGAAGATAATGTATTTATCCAGTCCCTATTATGTCCAAGTTACAAAGTTAGGTATTTTACAAGGAACTATCTGAGTCAATCTTTATTAAAAAACCATGAAGTAGGTTTAGATATCTCTATTTTTTTCAATTAAAATATAGTAGTTTAAATTAACTAAGTAACTTGTTAAAAGACAAATAACTCATACATTAAGATCAAATTCAAACCATGTCTGTCTGATTCTTTTACTTCTCTCAGCTTAAACTATTACTGTTCTTCTCAAAGTAGAGCACAAGTCTTTTCTGGCAGATGCTTAAAACATCTGAAAAATGTAAAGACTGAGGTCCTGGCCATAAACAAAAATGTGGTCTGGAAACCAAGCTTTCTTTAATTCATTCAATAAATGAAAGGTGTAAGTACCCATTTGTCCCCCTTTTTTTACCTCCCATACCCAGTTAAGTTACTCTTTGGAATTGCTTTGCCAATCTTATTTTGACAAAATGAAATGATGCTTTATGCTGTTGTATAAAATTGAAACACAGAGAAATAAGAACATAATTCATCCTGAGATGAGGAAAATGACTTTTAACTTGGATGTTGAAGGATGAACAGAGGTTTTTCCAGCAGAGAAATCATGGAAGGACATCCCAGGAAGAGAGAATAAAATGTATAAAAACATGGAATTGTGAATGATTCTATTTTAAAGTGGTTTAAAACTTTTTCCAACGTCTCTACAGGATTATTCATTTCTGCCTTTATTTTACTACTCTATGTTTTATATATTTCCATTAAATATTTATTCCATTATGTGGTGGTTTGGAACTCTTATATACCCCAGGAAAAAGACATGTTCTTAAACTTAGTCCATTCCTGTGGGTGTGATCCCATTGTAAGTAGGACCTTTTGATGAGGTTACTTCAGTTAAGATGTGACTCACTGCAATCAGGATGGGTCTAATCCTATTACTGGAATATTTTATAAGAGAATGAAATTCAGAGAGCAGCCAAAAGCTGAACCTTAATTGAAAAGAAGGGAGAGACCAGGAGATGCCACCATGTGCCTTACCATGTGGCAAGCTAGGACTAAGGATCACCAGCAGCCAGCTCCGGAATGTCATAGTCTTCAGCAAGAAAGCATCACCTTGATGATACCTTGATTTGGACTTCTATCTTAACCTCAAAACATGAGCTAATAAAATTCCCATTGTTTAAGCTGACCCATTGCATGATATTCGCTTGAGCAACCAAGGAAACAATTTTAATTTCTATTTCTGCCTCCAATGCTTCATTATGAGATTGTTAAGAATATTACTTGTAGATCTTTATAACTCCAGTGTTTAACATAGCACCTTACACATAGTAAGCACTCAATAAATAGTTGTTTGTTGAAATATAAAATTCAAAGTGATATCTTTAGGCAATGACATGAAGCTCAATGTACCTATATGGTAGAGTATGTGTGTGAGAAAAATGGGTGTTGTTGGGTGAGCACATGGCTTTGTGGAGACTAAAGAGGTAGGTTGAGTCTGATTGCTAATTCTACAGATACTGTACTGATTTGCTAAGTTATTTTAATTCAACTTATAAGCAACATTTCTGAAGGTCATAAAGAAACAGAGTAATATTATGTGGTTTGTACTTTGGAAAGGTAACAGCTTAGGAAGTGAATGAATTATGACCATAATGTTTCTCATAATGTCCACATCCCCTCAGCCAAATCCAGAGGCCACCTGCAGGCCTTATGAGCTGAGGGCTCCCCATGCCCTGTGCCTGAGTGCAGTCTCTGACCAAGATAGGTGGCTCAGCCCATGAATGGGGCTGGCCGAAATGCCTGATAATTAATACCAAGACCATCCACCAACCAATAAGGGACAGGAATTGGTAGAAAAATACCCCAGCTTCCCTTGCATCCCAGTTGGACAACTTGGAGGTTGTTATACACTGTCCATGGGAGGATCCTCAACAGGACTGAGCCCCAGTTTCCCACAGTTATAAACCAGTCTTTGACACTTGCTTAATTGCCTATTCATTACTGTTTCAATTCCCCACTCCCTTACCATGTCTCAGTGAATGCTATTGAACAAATCCAACCCAAAATAGTATTCTTTGTTTTCTCATTTCCTTAGTGGAAGGAAGTCTTAAAGGGAAGCTGACAATGATATCTTTGTGTCATATCTATACATATATTGATAGATATGAAGAACCTTCCAATCCACTGTGGTTATTTTTTAAGAAGGTTCTTACATTTTGAAAATTCATAATTATGTAATATAAATAAAGACAACAATAGCAACTAAATGTTGATATATTTATACAATGGGATACTACACTTTGAAGAAAGTGAATTAATTTCAGATACATGTGATAACATGACTACCAGAAAAATAACATTTTAAAGAAAAAAGTACAGTTATATTAACATAAACTTCAAAAACTTTCAATATGTTCTTTAAGGACACATACATGAAAAGAAAGGAAAAATAAACATAAAATTCAGTATAATTATCACTTTCAGTGGGAGTAAAGGGAATAGGATCAGACTGCCTGGGTCTACAGGGAACTTCCAAGGAAAAATACTTCTTTTTCATAAACTGAGTAGTGGAATACAGGTGTTCATTGAGTCACAGTTATTTATATATTACATTTTATTCAAAAATATTATTTTTCTGTTTAATATTTAATAATAAATTTTTAAAAAGACATCCAACAGAAACAATGAAAGGTGGGGTTTTGATGTTGCGATTATCGTAAGATATTAATGGAATAAGCATTAATATAATATTTTAAACAAGGGAATGTAAAATAAGGGAGTGATAAATAATAGGCTAGATTATTTCTCACCAATTTAGCATTCCAAGAGGCATCACCCATCTTACTCTAGGTGAACTAGCACAGCATAAAAATAATGCTTTTCTTTCTTTAGCTTGAATAATTATCATTGTAAAGTCAGTATTCCTGAAAAAAAAATGCAAATCAAATGACTGAAGACATGAATTCCTGTCTATTTAATCTTTCATTTCAATACATTTGTTTTAGGGTAAAGTCATAGGGTTCCTTCCAGGGATAGCAAGGAATAAGCAGTACAAGCATCCTTCCCTATGATCACTCCTTTGAAAGCCTCTCTCCACATTTTCCCCATGCCAAGTCAGTCATCCTCATCTTCAGCTCCACTTACGGTGCCCATTTCATGGATGTCTACCTTGGGTGCTCACATCATAGTTTCTGTCTTTGGGAGCTGCAGGTAAAACAAAATCCATAGGTAAAATTCAAAACAGGAATTGGTTATATGACAAACTTAGGGAGGAGCAAAAAGAAACAGTGACTAGGGACTACATTGGTATTTTACAGAGAAGCCTTTAAAAAAATTGGAGTCCACCATGCTTGAGGCCAATGTCTCAGGAAATGCTGCTGCTGCAGCTCACTCAACTCAACACATGCTCTGAATCTCGGCTTTAATAGTTTTCTTGTTTGGCCTCGCTAGCATTGGACCTTGATTCTCTGTTTTTGCCCTGCTACTATTCTGCTATGTGGTTTACTTGATTTGGGGTTTCTCCCATAGATACTTTCTATGAAATCTTATACTGCCCCCTAATTACCAAACCCAGAAAAATTTCATTCCACCCTTAAACCCAACCTAGACTTCAACAGCTTGGGCTGGGCCAGGCATTCTGGCCTCCTTTGTTAGTGGAAAAAGAGTTCAGATTCTATCTAGAGGCATGTGAGGTTCCAGCTCCTTTCAGAACTGCTGGGACAAGCAGAGAGATCTTTTTTTTTTTCAAGGACATATTCATAGAGTCCTTTTGGACATAGCATTCCTCCAATCCAGGAACAGAGGGATGAGCTGGAGGAAGAACCATGAATAAGAGAAGGTCAGGTGAATTTTATTTTTTCCTGCAAGGACAATCACTCAGAGATGGCAGAATTGAGTGATAACTGTCCAAGGAATTGTCTTTCGCCGCCTAACACAAAAGATAGAGAAATATGTTGCTCCTTCCTGGAAAACACTTCTCATTCATTCTTCATCTAGAAAAATCTTCAACCTTCAACAGCTTCTTTGTAAGATCCTCCCCCTGCCCCAGCAAAATGTACTCCACAATTTTTGCCTTAGATTATAGTATTTATCACGCATGTTCTGGTTAGTTAGTATATCTGCTTATTTCATCCAGAAAACTATAACTTACTTTCAGGTGGAATCATGTCTTCTTCATCTTTGCATTCCCATACCTAGCAGAGAGTTATTCATCAAATGACATCTGAATGAATAAAAGTGGTAGAGAATTGGATGCCATCTTTTACTCTTAACGAATTGTTCTATTTTGACCATCTGAGCAGCTACAATCGGAAAATTGAGGGATGGGGAGATTTCTACAGTGTGGACTCAGAGAGTTTGGGAAAGGTTTGGGATATACCACATTTTCAATAATTTGAGATCTATTTCCAGATTCCCCTTTAGGCTCTGTTTTACTGAGAGTCATTATCGATACAGCACTAACAGTGTCATTAGGGGCTGAAGAGAAGTGACATCCCTCCAGGACATGGGTCTGCTCAATCCTGCTGGCTGGAGGTTCAGACACAGTGACACTGTGTTGGTTTTGGTCTACAGATTCCAATTGTTCTTTGATTCTGAAAGGTCAGACAGAAGGGGAAAAAAAACTTGCCTCTTCCTCTTCCCTTGTTTTCCATCACTCTCTTCCCAGTGTCCTTCTCTCCTTCCATCTTTGTGGGAACAAACTTCACAGCAACTGAGTTCCATAAATGTGATAGTATTCTCAAGGAATTCAGTCACGAGAATAGCTCACTGTATTGAAAGAGCACATTTCTCATTCAGCATATTTCAGTCAAAATAATTGAGAAAAGTAGGAAGGAGCACAATATCAAAACTTTTGAGTGAACAGTGAAGTCAAAGCCACAATACAATGCACATATGCTTTATAATACAAGCATATTGCCCCCCAGCTGAACTAAGCAATGCATGCCATGACCAGATTTTCCAGCACCTACTCAGCACAGCCACCCTCCATGAATTCCTCCTATCTGGCCTCTCCACAGTCTTCTTCACATGCTGCCCTTTCACAGCCAGGGCCTGTTTCCAGGCTTTGTGGGTGACAACAGCACACGGGCGCCTCTACTTCGCTCACAAGAGATCTGCCGCAGGATGCAGTCAGAAGTCTTTCTCCTTTATACAACTTCTTGATTGTTCATAAGTCACAGGATGCTATTTGAAGCCATGGGGATGCACTGCTCCCTTTTTTCAATATCTCCTAGACCAGTCATGGTAGGATTTATCCAATGCAGGCATGAGAGGAGATAATCACAGCACCCAAGATGAAGAAGTGCCAGGGTGCAGGGGGAAAGAGGAGGAGGGTGTGTAGGACATTAAAGAAAGTAAAGATTGAGAGGTCTAATGTCCAGGTTGTTCTGATTACTGGGAAGAGCCCCATCTTTCCATGAACAACAGTATGATGTTCTCAAGAAATCACAGGCCCCAGGATCGGAAGATCAGTGCTCAAGTCCTCATCCAGCCATTTACTCCTTATGTGTCCTTGGACAAGTCACTTTAACTCTCTGAGTCTTAGTCCCTACATGGTAAAGTGGGGATAATAAAACCTGTGCTCACAAATTCAACCAAATGAAAGTGATTTATAAGCTATGAAGTATAGTTGAAGTGTTAGCTACAACTCCTCAGGAAGGAAGCGCAACAGGCGATATAAGACCTTCCTCAGGGATGATTTTACCTCCTTATTCCTGAGGCTGTAGATCAAGGGGTTGAGCATGGGGGTGACCAGGTTGTTCAGAATCTGAACAGTTGCATCAAGCCAGGGGCTGGGGGTTGGCCTTAGGTAGATCAGGACGACAGGCATATAGAAGAGGAGGATGGCTGTGAGGTGGGCACTGCAGGTGGAGAAGGCACGCCGGCGGCCCTCAGCAGAGCGGATCTGCAGGATGGAGTAGACAATGCGACTGTAGGAGGTAAGGATGAGAAGGAAGCAGCTGAGGGGCATGAGGCCCACACTGATGAACCCCACCATCTCCAGGGCTGAGGTATCTGCACAAGCCAGCTTCAGCATCACTGGAATATCACAGAAGAAATAGTCCACTTCATTGGGGCCACAGTAGGGCAATTGGAAGGTGAGAGTGGTTAGAAAGATGGCCTGAATACAGCCAAAAAATGAAGTCCCCATGGCTAGGACAGCACACACTCTGTGGCTCATGATAATTGTATAGCGCAGAGGGTAACAGATGGCAACAAAGCGGTCGTAGGCCATCACTGTGTACAGGAAACACTCGGTGCAGCCCAGAAAATGGTAAAAGAAGAGCTGGGACATGCAGCCTGCATAGGAGATGGCTCGGCTGTTACCTGAGAGGTAGAACAGCATCTTGGGGCTGCTCACAGAAGGGAAAAACATGTCACATACAGACAGCTTGCATAGGAAGAAGTACATAGGAGTGTGGAGCCGAGTGGAAGAGACAATTGCCAGGAGGATGAGAAGGTTGCCCATCAGGGTGAAGATGTAGAAGAACAAAAACAGGACAAAGAGCATGGTCTCCAGACCCTCTGTGTGTGGGATGCCCAGCAGGACAAATTCAGTCACCACTGAGAGATTCCTCATTCTATGAGAATGTCAGACCTCAAAAAGGGACCCGAGTCACCAAAGTGGACACCTATATCAAAGTGGACACCTATATCAAGTTATTAAGCTTCTTGCTGGTGAGTGCATTGGTTATGTTTTTTTACAAACAAAATTCAGACTTCTTCTGCAAAGCCAGATCTATATAAAACATAAAATAATAAGAAATTATTATTTCAGAGCCAGTGTCTATTGAACTTCTGGAAGGAAAGTTCTGTAAAAGTGAATTGTTCTCTTCTATGACAACATCAGGTTAAAACCATACTGTAAACATTCTTGTGTTAAGATAGAGATTTTTATATAGTTGTTTAATTAATGGATCTGTTCTCTTTGTGCATCTTTATATTTTTAACTCTCACCGTCTCTTCAAATAACAACTCCCTGTATTCATTACCCTCTGCAAAATAACAAAGAAGAAATTGTGTTAGAAATGAAAAACTTATTTGAATACTGGTCATGCCACTTATTAGCTATAGGAGTTAGCACAATTCACACAACGTCTTTCCATCTACAAAACGGAAATCATAATATTATAATATCAACAGCAACAATAAAAATACCCTCCAATTATCATGGTAAAGTTATGAAACATCTGTGAAAGTGTCTGGCAAAACAAAATCATCATGAAAAGTGTTCCTTCATTCTATGTACTTTAAACTTATTTGAGTGTCTTGTTTTAATGTTGGTATTCTATATTTATTTGCAATAAGCATTTTATGAATATGAGTAGACTTTGACTCTGTCCTCTCCAGATTACATCCTTCCGGACTGAGAAATCTAACATGTCCAACTCTATCAGGAGATGTTGCTCTGCTTCTTCTAGTTCTTTTAATATTTTCTAAGTGTACTTGAGATGACTCTGAAATATTAAGCAAAAGAAGCCACAAAGAAATTGTCAAATTCATGTTACTATGCTAAAGTGAAAAAATACAGTGACCCACGTAGAAGAAAGGCAAAGAACAAAACTAATGAGGTAGGTTACAAAATTCAACAACAGGACATGACACATGGAAAGCCCAGGGAACTCTTCCTCTCATTACTCATGCAAGAACAATAATAATACACGCCTTTAATGGATATTCACTGTGTTCCAAGGACTAGGCATCATACTTTTGAAATGTAATTTATTTTTTAAATAAACTTATAAGGAGCCACTACCATTACAATCCTTATTTACAAATCAGGAAACTGAAACTTAGTAAAAGTAAGTTAATTGCCCAAGCTAGTTTATGACAGAGCCAATACTCAGAACTGTTTCATTTTACTGTCCATGCCCTTAATTATTAGGAAAACCAACCTTGTTTACCTCTGCTTTCTACAACAGCCTGTTCCATGACCAGGCAGTGGCAACAACAGATACCATTCAAGATGGGTTCAAACATTATTTTTTATGAAGGTAGGAAAAGTTTTCAGGTCTTACTTCTTCCTGGTCATTTCCTGTCTTGACTTTAGCATCACACCTAGTTAGTTAACATCTCAGTTAATTTTTGAGATTGGGTAACCGGCTTTTTCCATCAATTTGACATTAGACCTTAGTATCATCTCTAACATAGGAACTTTCAAGTTGTACACCCACGTGCAACAGTAGATTCCAATCATAGTGTATGGCAAGTGTCATTGAAAAACATCTCTAAAGAGAATTACCAAGCCAGAATGGGTCACCCACATACCACCCTAGAACTGTGCAAAAATGAAGATAGCAAAGAGAAAAACAGCAACATTCTGGCCGGGGGAAATGCTGCTAACAGTCCACTCTTTATTACTAGTTCTACCCACACCTGACCAGTCTCTCTGAGCAACTCACATTTCTGTGGGCTCAGATCCTCTGCCCTCAGTGAGCAAAGGGTCTCATAGGTCTCTGCTCCTTGCCTATGTCAGCATTGTAATATTCCGTGATTCTGCAAGCATGTTTGATTTGTAAGTCCATTTCAGGATAAAGACATTTCAGACCAGGAAGTAGTTAGTGTTAGCAGAAGCTAACAGTGAGGCATGGGTAGAAGTTTAAATACACACATTGTCCAGCAGAGAACAGATCAGGTTTTCCAGAGATTATAACAAGACCTCACATTTACTGGTGCCAGGAAGAGCACGGAGCGCTTCAGCCAAAAGATCTTTGATTTTCCTTCTACTTATAAAGAAGTGAATCTCATAGGGTTTGAAAATCAAGACCTGTATACACACACTCTTGCTGATTATTTCCTTGGAACTTTCTTCCTATCCCCTAAAGCCCTACTTGGAATTCAGTGATGGCTCTGAGGGACCAATTAATTTGTCAAACATTTTCATCATCCAAAGGGAAATAATAGTAATGAGATCATTGGCTAGGAATGCTTTGAAGTGGGGAACACCTACATTTCCTCCGGACCCCATGCATGATAGAACAGGCTCCAATGCTGACCCTGATTACCTGTCATGCTGTCCCTTTGTTTCGTTGCCTTTCAAGTCTTTACTTGTGATACCATTTGTCTCATCACTTTTTAAATTACCCAACATTCCTGTGACTATATAGTTATTTCTAACAAACATCACCATTCAAGACAGAAACCCAATCAGTTGGTAATTATTTATTATGTATCTACTACCATTGTGTTCTTCAGGTCAGTTTTCCTAAAGGGAAACATTGACATACCAGGTACATTCATAGGAGGGTGACCAGTATAAATAAAGGGACTGCAAATCATCTCAAAAGAAAAGTGACTAAAATAACAGCTAACAGAATACTGAACAATTCATTGAACATACTTAAACTGTGCTAAGGGCTACACTAAAGTTTAAATTCACTGTTACATTTAATTTCCAAAAGAACCTTTATGAGTTAGATGGTATTATATAATAGACCAAACAGCTAAAATAACTTGAAGATCACACATCTAGAAAGAGACTGAGCTGGTACTCTTTAATTTCAAAGCCAATGCTTATTGACCACCATGGTATGACTTCCAGAGATCTGGGTTTTCAACCCAAAGAAGAGAAACAGAGACATACTGTTGTCTTCAAATACTTGCAGGCCTGTTGGGTAGACATATTCCATGCAGAAAACCCAGGAATCATAGGCAGATATGACACAAGGACAGATCTGTTTTCAATTAAGAAAAGGACTGCATAATGATTAGAAAGTGTATGTCTATGAAATAAACAATGTTATGAGGTAGTTAGTTCCTTGTCAATGGAAGAGTTCAAGAAGATGTAAAGAAGCCTTTTTTTTTTTTTTAGGTATGTCATGAAGGAGATTCTCAATTTGAATGAGTTTCTTGTTACTTAAAGTTCTTTCTAAATCTGAAGTGTTTTGATCATATTTATGCCATGATCTTTTTCAATGATACTGACGTAACACAATATAAGTGGAACTCTAATTTAGTGATAATTCTAACATCTTATAGCCAAAACAATTATGAATATGGATATAGTAGTTACAAAACTAATTATTGTAATACCAAACTATTGATAAAGCATTTTAAAAGAGGAGATGCACATCCCATGGAGGTAATCCAAATGTTCCTTAGACAAGGTCTCACTAGCCTGTTGGGATGTCCTAGTGAATAGACCACAGTTTTAATAATACCTAGCATTTACTATGCATTTCCTATACACTGGAATTGTGCTGAGTGCTCTAATGTATTATCTCTTTCAATTCTCACCAGAAATCTGAGGCAAGTATCATTATTGTGACCCTTATTTTAGTAGATACTTTATGCTCAGAGTTGAACCAACATAACCAAGGTAATACATTTGGTGAATGGTGGAGCTGTATCTCAAACCCATAACCAGGATGATTTCCGTCTTTGAATTATAAAGAAACAGAAATTCATTACTAATTCTGACTTTCAAATATTCATTTATAAAAAAAAAAATCACCTCACACTTGTGGTTGCTTTAGTTTTTGGTTCTGTTTGTTTTTTTAAATATTTATTTATTTACTTTTATCCATTTTTAAAGCCCTTCCCCACCCCCTGGTTTTGCTGTTTTTCTGTCTATTCGCTGGGCAATTCTCTCTGTCTGTTTCCTGTCCTGTCTTCTCAACTTTCTCCTCCTGTCTTCACCGGGATTAGATCCTGGGAACATCCAATGTAGGAGAGAGGCGTTCTACCACCTGCACCACCTTAGTTCCTGGTTTTTTGGTGTGTCTTGGCTCTCCCTTCTCTCACTCTCCTGTTACGTCATCATCTTGCTGCGTGGCTTGGTGGGGCCTGGCATGCCTGCATGTGGGGCCTAGTGGCTCATCCACTCGCAGGGCCTGGGGTTCACCTGCTCACAGGTCCTGATGGCATGCCTGCTCGCGGGACCTGGCAGCCTCTGTGCCTTCTGTATTTTTATTTTACCAGGAGGTCCTGGGGATCAAACCCAGGTCCCTCCGTAAGGGAGACAGACGCCCAACCATTTGAGCCACATCCAACCCCTGCTTTAGTTTTTTGATGCACTTTTATGTTCTTTTAATTAATTCTCACAACGTGGCTCTTATTAATCCTATTTTACAAAGAAGGCATTGGAACTCAGCAATTGTGACATTCCTAAAGCTAGAGAGAAGAGCCAGACATTCCCAAGCTTAGCTCTCTTTCCACTGCATCATCACTGCTTCCCAAATAGAACCCATACAGAAAGCAGCTGTCCCTGTGTGAAGGGAGAATTATTAATAGATCCTTTTTAGAGACTAGGAGAAGTCATCTGTACACCCTTACAATCATTACTGCCTTTATCTCACATTCCATGACCAGACCATGGCCTCAGAGAGAGGGAGAGAGAAAGAAACCTGTTCAGTTCAGCTCGTGTTCTGTTTCAGTGGAAATGAATAATTATCAAGAGAATTTTCTTCATTCGTATAATTTAAGGAGAAACTTGCCTTATATTTGCCTCATCCTTGTTTCAATTAGATAAAACAGTCTGCCTCATTTAGCTCATTTTTCTCTACTACAAGTAGTCAAGTCACTGGCATATTCTAGCAGCAATAGCCACCCTTTCTTAAAGTTCTCAGCAGAACTTTGATTATAAATAGCAGGACTAAGTCTGGGCATTCTTGATCCAGTAACAGGTGCTTTTTTCCTACCACCAAGCATAAGTTCCTTCCTTTATCTGCAAAACTTGGTAGGGGTAGAATTGGACTCTGAGGCCCAAATGGGAGAGAGTAAAGTATCTATCTTCTGGGTGACAAATTTCTTAAGCTGCCATTTTCTCTCCCTTCCTCCCTCCTTCCCTCCCTCCCTTGCCTTCTCTTGCCTTCTTTTCCTTCCTTTCCTTCCTCCCTCCTTTCCTTCCTTCCTTTCTTGCTTTCTTGCTTTCTTGCTTCTTGCTTTTTTCTTGTGGGAAAGTGCTCAATTAATTGACTTCCTGAAATTTAACGGTTTCTTTAGAAGACATGTGTTCTACATATGGGGGAGGTAAAGTAATAAATATAGGAACAAAACCTATAAAACACGTTTTCTGCATTTTTCTTGGGGTGAAATGGAATGAAAGAAATATCAGAAACTTGAATCCCTGGAGACCTCTTGAGCAACTTGGTATTTCCCATCAACACCAATTTCTAAGTGATCTCTCCTCTGGTTCCCACCTCCACCAGCCTAGTCTGTAATCTGCTGGGATATGGCAGGACCAGCCCCTGGAATCAGATCTACTCATTAGAGAAGACCAGGTACTAGGGGAGAATACCAACATAGCAAACCTGAAATACCATCCATCTGTCAAGCAAACTACAGTGTTCAATTTGTATGGTACAAGCAGATAAAGATCTAGGAAAAATAAAACTTTTAGTAAGCAACAGATATTCTAGAAGATGCAATTAGAGCATCCCTTTAAAAGGGAAAAAGCATGCATTATATATATTTTTTCACAAGAATACATCTTCTGAACTTAGATCCAGTGACAAGATGCAGGAATCCATAAAGGAGGACCAAAGAGGGTAAACAGAACTCCAGTCTAGGGGACCAAAGTCATGACCAGGTGACCTATAGGCAGATTTAGGCCCAGACAACCAGAGAGGCAGGACACTATTATCAGAACTGCACACACAAGAAGAAAGCAACATAGCAGCAATGGAAAATTGAAATGAGGCCCAGAAAAGGGGGATTTAAGACCCATTTAAAGCTGCTTAAGTGTTTTCTCCCAAAACACAGGACGGGTCCTCAAAGCTGCGGGAAGGCTGGCCCTACCAAGACTGCTCCAAGAGATCCATCAAGGGTAAGAAGAGGGAAGCAGTTTGAGAATCAGCCACAGTCAGTACCAAAAATATGGTGGAGGCCCAACTGGAGGCTACCCTGCTCCATTTTACTCCACTGAACTGAATAGTAAATTCACCATTGAGAGAATATACTTCTGGAAAGCTATAAAATTAAAAATTACTATATTTATAACAATAGTTAATCATTATTTATAAAAATATATAACAATAAGATAGAATACTATTATACAAATATTGGACATCACAAGGAGTAGCTATAGTACTATACAGCATTTACTTATTATAGCTGCTTTATAATTAATAGAATTATAATTTTGATGAATACTGTTTCAAAATAATTTAAAATTACTTTATGCAAATAGATAAAATTGAAAAGAGATTAGACATCTTATTTCTTTAGTTTTGACATCTTATTTCATTCTAACACTTCACCATAAGTGCTTGACATTCCAAACTATTTATAATTCCCAGAATTCTTCATACTATCTTACACCATCAAGACAATGCTCATCTTTTCTCTACTGCTTAGAATGTTTGCCTCCTACTTCTTTGTCTGGGTAATTTACGTCTAATTCTGGTACAATTTTGTCTTTGAATCATTTTCCCCCCAATTGGATTGTGTAGGCTAACTAACCTTTATAGCATTGTGTTACCACCTGTATTAGTCAGCCAAAGGGGTGCTAATGTGAAATACCAAAAATGGATTGGTCTTCACAAAGGGTATTTATTTGGGGTAGAAGTCCACAGATACCAGGCCATAAAGCGTTATGTTTCTTCTCTCACCACAGTCCATTGCCACGTGTTAGAGCAAGACAGCTGCCGGCATTTGCCAGGGTTCAGGTTTCTGGGGTTCCTCTCTTCCCGGGGCTGCGTTTCTCTCTGGGCTTAGCTCCTGTTTCCTCCACAAGGTCAGCTGTAGACAATCAGACGAACAGCTTGCTTCTCTTCTCCTGGGGCCTTTTTTCCAACATCAAAACTGCTTCTCAAAAGACTGCTTCTCAGAAACTGCTCCAACTCTGTTCTTTGCCTTGCCTTTTATATTCGATTTCCCACCCACCAAGGGGTGGGGCTTATTGCCCTAATCATAACCTAATCATGCCCAGATTAACAGATCAGTTTACAAGCATGATCCAATTATATTTTTGGAATTCATAATTACATCAAATTGCCAGACCGCCACACCACCCTTTTCATAAGTCAAGCAAATAATTTCCGTGAAACCTAAAAACACATCTTTCCTGTTAACTTCACTGTATCTTTAACACCTTATGCAATGCATTGTTCATAAAAGTGTTTAATCATAGTCTTAAAAGAGTTGTTGTTAGATATGAATGCTGTTTCCCAATATTTCTGATTCTACTCTCTTTGTAAGCACAAGGGAGGATTGCACTTCTCTGCCCCTTGAAGTTGGATGTGGCCATGTTTTGGCTGATGATGTAATAAAAAAATGGTATTTCTACCCCAAATAATGGGGCTCCTAAGGGCTCTAGAAACACCCAGGTCTTATGGTTATGGCAGATAGCTCTGGAGTTTGATGCCTTGCCAGTGGGCCCTACTTTGGAGTTTGTGCTCCCGAGTGTGACAGGGTTAGATTCAGTTGTGACTTCTCTACACATGCCTCTTCTGTCCCTTCTGTTGAACCTATAGTTGGTGCTGGAGTTGGTAGGTGATGATGGACAACACCATACCAAGGAACTGAGAGAATCTACAACTTCAAGCAAGACAGTCCTATCCAACAGCCATATGGAATTGAAGTGTCATATTTTATTCCCCAATCCTGAGGATTCTGGGATGGTGATGCCCACTCCATCTCTACTTGAGAGGGCACTTCTTATATTTTTTTATGTAACATTTTATGTAACCTCAGTATCTTTTAGAAAAAAAATAAAAAATATATTTTAAAAAAATGGTATTTATTCATTTCTAGGTGAACGCATTTAAGAACCAAAGTGAAACTCACATTTCCCTCTCTTCCCCTGCCTTGTTCCTCTTGATGCATGTGTTATTTTGGAGACACCATAAGGTTTGAAGCAGCCTACAATGCTGACAGTCAACAAGACCTACCAGGGACATTATGTGAGTGAGAAATAATTCTCCGCACATTAGATATTTGAGGTGTTTTGTGGTGGTGGTTTAAACTGTAGCATAGTCCAGCTTATCCAGTTTTCAAGTTAGGTGCTGAAGATATTCAGGTGAACAAAACAAATAATATCTATATTATAATATAGAATTAAAGTCAGTGGGAAATATGTACTAGTTTATAGGAAATTAATATTTAGTGCATTAAGTTTTAAAATGAGTGCAGTATGTTGTTCAGAGAAGGCTGTGTGAAGTAAAAAACACTTCAAGCTGAAAACTGAAGGATCTTAGCCAGGACTCAATACATTCAACCCTGGTTAAATTAGATTTCCTCCTACCCTCCTCCTGCATTCAAGTAGCTGAACACAGCTGGGGAAAAAAAAAAACACTCAACGATGGTGACTGGTCTTACTCTAAATTTGTGATCCCAAACTCAAGGAAGCCCTTGATGCAGCCCACCAAACTCACTCTTCCGTGTCCACTCACACATTCACTCTCCTTAGCAACCACTTTTCAGCCTCCAACATGTCCTCCTCCTTTCTCTTTCCCTTGCCCCTACTTTACTGGGAAAATAGAAGCAATAAGAAATTCTTACCACCACATTGTCCAATGGGGCCCGCATCTGCAACCATGTATGATGTCTTTCTTCTTGCTACTGGGAATGAATTTTGCATGCTCTTCTCTAAGGCCAGTCCTCCTACTTGTGTATTCACCCCACTGATTTAAAGTTGATTTAACCAGAGTTTGATTTCTAAAAACTTAGCAGACCTCCACCAATGGCCACATGCATGAACTCCTGGATCTAAAACCGATTCTCCTGAACTACAACCTAGAGACCATGCAAAATGCTCAATCAAAACCAGAGAAAGTTAAAATAAAAAGAAACAAAGAACAAATGCAACAAGTAGAAAACAGTTAAAAACACAGTAGATAGTAATTCAACTATATCAATAATTACTTTAAATGTGCATGGTCTAAATACATCAAGACAGAGATTTTGAGTGGTGTAATGGTTAGGCTAATGTGTCAACTCGGCCAGGTAATTGTGTCCAGGTGTTTGTTCCAACAAGCCCTGGGCTAATTGTAATACAAGAGCATTTATGGACTTCAATCACCAGTGAGTTTACTGCGTGGATGGCTGATTACATCTGCATCAATCAGGGAGATTACATCATCAATGGCTGGCGCTTTTATCCAAT
>JAQZBX010034565.1:0-24939 GCA_029593785.1 Cabassous unicinctus | reverse complement strand
CCAAAAAAGTTCTAGACATTATGCTAAGAAAATATTGACAGAGATATGTTCAAAGATGTTTTACAGGGAATTTTTCAGCATTAAAAATTATATAATAACTGGAAATAATCTAAACACTAAAAAATTCTGAACTAGTGTAGTAAATAATATCAAATCAATATGAAGAAATGCTATGCAACCATTTAAATAGTGCTGCAGGAGGATGTTGATTGATACGGTACTAACCCTGGTATATTACCAAATTAAAATGAACTGACCTAGAAAGGACATTACAGTATTTGTAGAAAAGACATATTTTGTAAAAAGCATATGGAAAGAAAAAAACCTGGAAAGACACAAATCATAGAAGATGTTTCTTTTAAGTGATGTGATTCAACAATTTTGATTTTCTTATTTGTGTTTTTCTATGTGTTCCTTCTTTTTAGGGATAACACAGAAAACCAAACAAGGTATGTTATATTTTAAAGGATTTGGGAAATTTATTAATGACAAGAGCCTGAGTAGCTCTTAGAAATATATGATATTTAACTTGTTTTCCAGGTGAGTATCAGTACCCCTCTTCACACTCACCAAGGCCCAGTGTGTGGGATTTCTCTTGGCATCTGAATTCTGGTCTGAATCAATCATTGGTCTGATACAATAATGAAAGACTGTTGTTTTTATCCACTCACTAAAATATAAATACAGAACAATAGACGCTAAGACAAAAGTTTCATGCTTTATTCAACCTGCTCCAGGTTCTTAAGGGCTTATCCAGGTATAGAGCACCCTTTGAAGTGGCTGAGTTTTTTCATCGACACTATGCAATAAGTAAAGGTAATAACAAAGGAAAAATTAACTGTTGATGAAAAATGCAAATTCCCTTCTTGTCTAACAAACCAGAAAGAACCTGAAAACTCTTACTTGTAAATTATACAAAATAAATCATTAAAAATTATAACAAAGCATTTCAAAGGCACTTATGGGCTGATCTAATTTAACTTGGTCTAACTACAAATGACAGAATGCTTACATCATTTCCCATGGCTTTCTGGTTACCTCATGGCAGCCATCATTCAAACAATCTGGCAAAGAAACTTAGTGGGAAAATACCATCTCAGTAAAGCTTCAGCCTTAATTGCCAATTATATTTTTCTGTTCATTGAAAAAAATAAATGTTAAGTTAGAAGCAGAGTATGGTGGTGGGAAGACCTGGGCTTTTGAAACAAACAAAGTTTGTTCTGTGATCTAGGTCAGGTACGTAAATGTCTCTGAACGTCACCATCCTCTTCCTGCACTTCAGGATAATACCAATGTGCTGGGCTTGTCATATGCTCTAGGAATTGTGCTAGATGCTGGGAATGAATAGTGAAGAAGATACAGTCAAGAAACTTCTAGTCTTGAGGGGAACAAAAATAAGTAAATAAACAATAATAAAGCAGTATACAACAATAGACAGGTAACATAGGAACAGAGATAAGGGAATAGGTAATTCTGGGGCAGAGTCACAGAAGAAGTGATCCCTGAGCTGAGACTTGTACAGAATTCTAACATATGAAAGAAAGACAAGGGGTAATAAAATGATGGTAGGAGTTGAAGACATTCCACTTCTGGGTATGACATGGGAGAGAACCTGGTATGCAAAGGAAATTGCAAGCATCACCTTGAAAGCATGGGGTTCTTGTGGCTGTGTGAGATGATACAAGTTTATAGTGGTTACTACATTCCTTACTAAGTGTTGGGGTTTGAATCATGTCCCCAACAAAAGACATGTTCAGGTTCCAACCCCTGGTCTATGGGTGCGAACCCATTTGTAAATAGGACCTTTGACAATGTGTGCCCAAACTGATTGAGGGTGGCCCTTAATTCAATATGGCAGAAGTCTTTAAAAGCAAATGGCACAGAAAGAGAATCTATGGGAGGAGCCAGAAGTTGGAAGTCAGTGGAACTAGGAACTTGGAACAGAAAGGAGCAGATGCCACTCTGTCCATTGCCATGCGACAGAAAAGCCAAGGACCAAGGATCAGCTGGCTGCAAGCCCTGGAATGCCAGTCTTCTGGGAAAAATAATTTCTTGCTGATGCCTCGATTTTTCACTTCTCCTAACCTCAAAACCATGAGCCAATAAGTTCCCATTGTTTAAGCCAGCCCATTGTAAGACATGTTTTAGCAGCTGGGAAACTAATACACTAAGGAATTTAAAAACAAAGGGGAGTCATTATAGAGATGTGATAAAATTTATACTTTAGAAAGTTCACCTTGATAAGTATGTGTAGAATGTACTAGAGAGGGGAAAGACTAGTTTGGGAAAGAGTTAGGAGGTTATTTGAAATGGACCAGGTAAGAAATAATAAGATCAGAAACAGGGGGGATTAGTCATGTGGATGAAGATGAAAGGGCTGATAAAGGAATATGTAGGAGGTACCTGTGTGCACGGCTCAACAGGTGACTGAATGTGATAGGTAAGGCAAAGAGTAGGGTTCCTGGCTTGAGCGATTGAGTAAAGATGGTGCTAGTAAGCTGAGAGGATTAATGAGGATCAAGAGGAAATATAATATAAAACACTGAAACCAAGAGCTGAATCCAGGGCCAAACCAGGGAAAAAAGAAAATCAAGTTTCAGGAAAGAGAGTGAGGTTAGCACAGCTCAGCTGTGTGGCCGCTAAGTGGGAGTATGCAGCTGCCTTTGGAAAGTCCCATCTTGAGAGCCCACCTGCACCTTTCCTTCTCTTAAACTTCCAGGTCTCTCATCACAGATACTAATACATTTTAGAGTATGAAGAATATGGCAATTTACATGATCTAATTATACTTTGTTCCAAGTTATCCTAAAGTTACTAAGTTTGTATTTACCTTCATAAAGTAGGAACTAATCTAAAGTATTTCAGCAACACAGTCTGTAATGTGAATCTGACATATGCATACAGTTTTCTCTTCATGGCAATTCTACTTTATCCACATCCACATGATGGGCTCTGCCACTTACAGTTATTGATGCTATCACATAAACAAATTGTCAGTTGGATGGTGATCACAATCCATTCTCAGGGAAAGGTAAACACATTTATCTCTAATGCCAATTCTCATGAGACAGATTTTTACTGAAAACAGTGCAGTGAAACAAACATTCCTAGGTTGGTTTCCCAAAAATCATGAAATGATTCTAAGTATACACAAAAGGAGACCTCGATTTGCCTGTCAGAAATCTCTGCACATATCCTTCCAAATTCCATAATATTGCAAATGCTTGTGGTAGTAAAAACATGGAAGGAAATAAGAATTTTGTACAGTATACTTATTTGCCACAAACATAAATAAGATATATTCATTTGGTTCTTATGTTATTTTATTTTTAATATACACATTTTTTAAAAATACTTTTCATAGTATAGGGATATTGTTTATAACACATTTTTGAAAACTTGGACAGTGACATAAGACTTTATTCATATTTTCTATGGGAAAATGAGGTTCAATGGACATTTTTCTTTTTCTTATTGAGTAGTGGCTTTTCAGTACTTACTTTTCTCTTTTAGAACTGCCTGTGTTTTTATAGGATGAAAAGGTGTGGAATTTGCCCACCCTGTTAGCATTTTCCTGCAGAAACCATATTCTTTTCCTTCAGTGATTTCTGGAGCATGTGTGTGACCTCTGGAAAAAAAAAAAAAAAGAAACAAAATCTGTTTTGTCATTGATATCTAACATCCCCTGTGTTTTTGCCTGGAGAGCTGGTGGATAACTAGTAGAGTGAAAAGCTGGGAAATTATGACTATTTCACTCTCTTACATTCATCAGCCAAGTGTACCATGTAATACACCAAAATTCTGAAATCAGAATTTCCTCCTAAGGAATTTCCTTAAAATTTACTCATTCTTGTTGTCTGGACAAAGCAAAATCTTAGAAAGAGAATACTGTGCTACAGAATTCCACATTTCATTTGAATGGTGATTAGAAATTAGTTTTCATTTTGTGTTTTGTTATCTTATATTGTATCTTCAGAAAGATGTTGTTTATGTGCTTTCTGATATTGGAGTGTTCAGTGCTTTCTTAAATAAGAAATAAAAATAGAAAAAGAAAGATAGAAAGAGAGGTGTTTGCACTAAACTTTTTAACTATCACATTTTAAATTCTACACATATATGAACAGTGACTAGGGGAGTGATGAAGCTTTTAAGGTAAATAAAAAACAGTTCACCATTTTGTTCACACAAAGAAGATGTGTTTCCCAGCCTCATCTGTTGTCTTCTTCCTCAAATCATTCACCTTTCATGACAGCCAACACCCCAAGGGTCCACAATTTATGATTCCCTGAAATCCTGCCTGCTGACCATGGTACTTCCAAAGCTAAAATCATGTACAGAAAGCAATGGTTGTGTTTTAAGAAATAAGAGTTCAAGCATAAAGAGTAGAATCATTTACAATGAATGGTTTTTCTTGTTCATTTCATCCACTCAACAGTCAGAAATGAGATAGCCAGGACTTCCCTGTACTTAATCACTGTAGATCTCAAATGGTTTTACTGGTGGAGGAAGGGGCCCCAGCACCGCAGCACCTCAGAGCCTGGGCTCTGGATTGCCCCGGCCTACATTCACGTTTCTGCTCATCATTTACCAGGTACACGACCTTGGGCAATTCATTTCACTTTGTTAAGTCTCAATTTTCTCCTTTATAAATAGTGGATAATTCAATACCTACTTCTCAGGTGGCTGGGGATATTGATTGAAATGAGGCACATCTAAGAGGCACAGTGCATCATTTATGGTAATTAAACAATAAGAGTATTGTTATTGTTGTTGCTATTCTACTATTTGACCACCTTGGGAAAAAAATTTAAAACTCCCCCTCTCCCCTTTATCATAAGCACTTCTTAGATGGACTTTTTCTTCCCAACTTGGGTCTTCTTCCATATCCTGCCTCCACAAGCCCCAATCCTAACACAGGTATGCTCGTGTCTTTTGTGCTGTTGCAGTAACTGGAGCAGTTCAACCCCAGTCCTTATCTGCAGGAAGGAAACTGAGGGTAGCAATAGCTGAGCAAGAGCTTAGTTGAACACAGCTTCTGCCAGCTCCACAGATAAGGCCGGGACTAAACATGTACAGGATCGACTATGTGGGACCCAGTGCAAAAGGAAAATGTGGGGTTTCTTGTTCAAAAATTAAGAATTTAAGATTGTGACAGCCACAAAGACAAAATCCTTTAATCAACTGTCATCCCCTCATTGTCTGAAAACTAGACATAGTTTGTAACACATGTGAATGTATATGAAAGAATAAGCCACAGGAGTTACTTAATCCTCAGCATGCAATGGAAAAATATAAATGGAAATATCTGTAAAGAGGCCAAAAGTTCAACAAGGAAGCCATGAGCTTCACATGTATATTAATTTGATTTAATTATTCTAAAAAGCCTTAGAATATTTAGACATTGTTATTTTAAAGTACGCTGCAGTGAGGTATTCCAGTAAAACAAGCAAACCTCTCAGCATTGCTAATGCTTTAAGTCACAGGCCTCTCTGACAATCTGATGAAAGCCATAAAACTCACCCCAGATAAATACACTTTCCCATAACCACACACACACACACACACACAACAGAGCCCCACTCCTAGACACACATGTATACATACACACACAGATACATATACACACAGACACATATGCACACAGAGAAACACTACACACACACAGACACACAAACACATGCACAGATACACACACACATACTTCTCAAGCACTCTGAGGCACATTCAATTTTTCCAGTTAAAAAAAAAATCCCCATGCTGAAACGAGACTTTTGTCACATATTAAAATAAATTTACTTATCCTGAAGGATTCAAAATGAACTATTTTAAAAATAGGAGTAAAGATATAGGTGGCATATTAGTTTTTCAGCTCCCAAAACAAATATCATATGATGGGTTGCTTAACAACAGGAATTTATTGGCTTGCTTCTGGCTACTCCTTGTGGCTTCTCTTTCTGTGTCCAGTTTCCTTTGCTTATAGGGACTTGCAGCTTTATTGGATTAAGGCCCACCCTCATTCAGTTTGGGCACACTTTAAGGCTCCTATTTACAAATGGGCTCACCTCCATAGGACCAGGGGTTGAAGCGTGAACATGCCTTTTGTGGGAGACTTGATTCAATCCCCAACAGATATTTTTCACTTACCAGCCATTAATGAAACCAAGCTCCCATTTAGACCATCCTTTGCTAACAACTATGAAAAGCATGAATGGATATAACAGCACTTTCTGTTTCTCTCTCTAGTCTTCTTTTTTCTCTCATCATGCCCTTGTGTTTTGGAGTGTCTCGTGAACCACTGTCAATGGCAATTCTCTTACTGCTAAGATTAGACGTTGTGGACACATAGCAGGCATGAATCTTACTCAATAAATGTTTCTTTGTAAGAAAAAAACTGTGGTCTATGCTTGGTGGCAAGGCCCCAGGATGTGTATATCCATTGTGAGTGATGTGCCACACTGATGAAGGATGTTGGTGTGGGATGTTGTGGGAGGTGTGGGCGGTGGGGAACATGGGAATCCCTGTAATTTCTGTGTAATATTTAGGTAATCTAAGCACCTTTAAAATATATATATATAAAATAACATTTATGTAAGCAAATGCACATATATGCATATTTATATCTCATTTTACAAATATTGGTATGTATTGTGAAAATTTTGATTTTTACCCACAATAAAAAAATAAAAATTAAAAAAAAAAAAGAAAAGTCACATTTCTTTATTTTCATTCCATCTAAGTCATGGCGCATACTCTGCTTGTACAGAAGGAAATTCAGTCTTTCCACTCCACACTGAGAACAAAACTTTGAGGGCTCACCTAGCTTTGGATTACAACAGGAAGATGTCTGTAAGCCCTTGTGAAAGTTCCTTATTGTCTTGGGACTCTGATGTTTCCTTGAGTCCAAAAAGTTTTGGCTAGGTTGGAGACCCAATACCAAGGATCCAGCCTCCCTGGGTCCTCGTACCACCCCTGGAAGCGCTGATCAAACAGACAGAGGGATCCTGAGAATGCACGGGAGCACATCCCCCTCTATCTTAGCAGCTTCTCTCTCTCTCTCTCTCTCTCTCTTGTTCTTCCCTCTCTCCCTGGAACATCTAAGGATCCAAGAATTCTCATAGAGTTCAATCTGATTTTAGGACTTGAAAATCTCCTAAGCAAGAGAATGCAAGGGGAGTCTGGCTACTTTCTTAAAGTGATAATGGAAGGAAAATACAGAGACCGTAACAGCCTATTATTCTAGTGTAGTGAAATCAAAACACAAATTTATGTCTAATGAACAATTGTCTATTCATATTTTGTTGAAGTAAATTCCAGGAATTCTCATTCATAGCCTCATTCATTTATCGCATCACTGGATATTTGTTATCTTCTACTTGCCAGGTACAAACTCTTCTACTGCCAAGACTAACTGATAACTCTCAAAACTTCCCTTGGCTTACTATCATTTGCCTTTTCAAAACTTTCTATTGACAATATACTTTAGAAATAAAGCATATCCTAATATTTTGTTCTCTTTTCCATCAGGTTATATGGATTTGACTAAGTGCCTTCAAATCTTGATCCTTTTCTTATATTCATGCATTCAACAAATACATAGTAAATATGACAAATAGGCTCTGAGCTGGGTGGTGAGAGAGAAAAAGACAAATGGGGCACAGTCTTTGCTCCTAAGTTACAGGAAAGATAATAGGCAATTGGACAATGAAAATAAAGCAAGACAAAAGTTATGATAAGCGATGTATAGGTCATACCTAGAAGTGGCTCTTACTTAGTGCAATGGTTCTACACTTCCTGGTATTTATGTCATGTGTAATCTCCTCCCCTTGAGTGTCAACTGGGCCTAATGATTTTCTTTTACCCAATATAATATGACAAAAGTGATGGAATGTCTCTTCCATAATTAGGTTACAAAATGCAATGACTTCTGTCTTGCTCACATTCTATGTCTGGCTCTTCTCGTATGCTTGCCCTCGTGGAGAGGGCCACCTGCAAGGAACCAAGGGACATCTCTGGCCAACAGCTGAAAGAGGAATTTAATCCTAATAACAATCACAAGAATAAGCAGATGCCACCCCAATCAAGCTTTCAGATAAGTATGGCCCTAACCAATACCTTGATTGCAGCTGTGCCCAGATTCCCAACTTCCAGAAACTATGAGATAAAACATATTGTTGTTTCAAGTCACTAGGTTTTAGGGTAATTTGTTATGCTGCAAGGGCTTAGGTGTTAGGTATGTCTCCCCAAAAGAAATAAGATAAAACTTTAAGCCTGAAGACATTCGAAAAGAAACCTCCACCCCAGATCTAAGTAGCAAAGATCAAGTAGCAAGATAGCAAAATAGTTCCATATTGCTGAATGAGGCTGAAAATGGAAGCTGCAGTCAGATCATGAAGGGTCATGATCACTCTCTCTTCTAAAAAAATATACATTTATGCTGAAATATTTTAAAGTAACATAGATAACACAGCATTATACTCCTAAATAATCCAGCGTTGAGCTCTTAGAAATAAACTTATATTTATATACAGTCAAAATAACTATTTTTATACCTAGGAAAATTAATAATTTCTTAATTTAATTTTATACCCAGACATTATCAAATTCCTCCAATATTCCCCTGCTTCATACAAAACCAGAGACCATGCATTGAATATGGTTGTTATGCCCCTTAAGACTCATTTAATTTTTAAAAATCTCTATTTTCATGTTATTCATTGAAAAAAAGTAGACTTTTGATGGATTCTTCTTAGGGTGTTTTAAATCTAACCTTCATATTTCTCATGAACTGGAAGTTTTATCCAAAGACATGGCTAGGTTCAAATTAGTCATTTTGGGCTAGAAAGCATTATACCTGATGTTGTGTTAAATTACATCACAGCAAGAGACACAGTGGTCACCTTGTTCCTCCCCATTAGAGATGACCAGCCTCCGAATTAGGTGGGCACATTCAGAGCTCTCCATGGTACTGTTCCCTTTCCCCCCTTGTGATCTTTGTAGTGTAATTCTACCGCCCTTTGCATTGTACAGATAATTAGTTCTTCTACTTTATTGTTTTAACACTAAATGAAAATCCTTACATGAATAAATTATTGCAAAAAGTATGCTTTTGTACTTCCACATTCCTTCTACATTAATTAGCTGGTATTCTGTCATTAGATGGGAATATATGGTTACATTGAAAAATCAGTTTCCTATCAGAAAAACAGGATAAATAATTTTAAGATGCCTATTTTCAAAAACATTATTTGTTGCTTTTAATATATAATTCATATAAATGAAGAATGAATTTTTGGGCCTACTGTTTTTTTAGTTTAATTATACATTGAAGGATGTTTATAAAATCAATTTTCAATTAACTACAGCCATTCTTCTTTTTTTATTTTAATATTTTTTATTTTTAAAGAAGCTTTAGATTACATAAATGTTACAACAAAAATGTAGGGGATTCCCATATGGCCCCACCCCCTCACCTTCCCACACCTTCCCACATTAACAACATCTTTCATTAGTGTGGCACATTTGTTAAAATTGATGAACACCTATTGAAGCATTGCTACTAATCGTGGATTATAGTTTACATTATAGTTTACACTCTGACCTGCACAATTTTATAGGTTATGACAAAATATATAATGGCCTGTATCCATCATTGCAATGTCATGCAGGACAATTCCAATGTCCCAAAAATGCCCCCATGTTACAGCTATTCTTCCCTCTCTTTCTTCAAAGAATCTCTGGCGGCCACTGCCTTTATATCAATGATACACGTTCTTCCATTGCTAGAATAATGTCTTTAATAGAATAATAATAAGTCTACTTTAGTCTGTTGTCCATTCCCCAATCTTGAGGATTTGGGGTGTGATGCCCACTCTGTTTCTAATTGAGAGTGAGCTTAGATCCAAGGGGGCAGATGGATGGAACTATCTTGCTTACAGTTGCTTGCAGACACTCTCTATTCCTTGGGATTGGTGTTGTCCATCATCATCTCCTTGTTAGTTGTCCTGGGTGAGTCCAATGAACTGGAGAGTAGGTGTTGCAACTTTCCTGAGATTCAGGGCTCAACCAGCACGTGAACAGACCAAAGATTTAAATCTCTGGGACATACATTTAACAAGTATAGTGCTAATTATAGGTTCAAATAAAAGGGGTAGAAGAGCCATGTGTAAGGAAACTATAAATGAATCTAACTCTGTTACACTGAGGAGCATAAATTCCAAAGTATGGCCCACTGACAGGATGCCGAATTCCTGAGCTTGTCTGCCCTGCTTTTACTGTCTAGGTATCTCTAGAGCCCTCAGGAGCCCCACTGTTTGAGGCACTGTTTAAGACATTCATTTTGTCAAAACATTGGCTAATGGGAACTCTTTCAAGCTAGTCTCTGTTATTAAAATGACCATGAAATTTTGAAAACTATCTTGTGCTCAAGATGTTCCAGGCTCAGTTTGAATCATTGTGACCCAGATGGAGCATCAACCATTTCTCCAGAAAGCCCTCATTCCTTTTGGTGGGTAATGATTTCAGAAACAAAAATGTGGGTCTAAGTGTGTTCATTGATATTGGATGAAATTACATCTAAGCCATTTCAATGAACAGAGCAAGAAAATATTGCTTCTTAAATCCTGACTTTATGTTCAGATTTCAAATTCAATGTTAACAATACAGCAAATTTACATAACAATAGTGCCTCTTACTTTTCCCTAACACTGAGAACCTTGATTTTTAATGAAGTTAACATTTATTACCTTCTGTGCTTATCTTAAGCCTGTTTGCTCTCAGATCTGTTCCTTTCCCTCCGTCTATTCTGCATCACCCCTGCAGGCTCCCATGTCAGCCAACAATCACTGATGGAAGACTGGGGGTTGAGAAGAAGGGAGAAGTTGAGAACTTCTATTCTTTCCTCTCTGTTTTGGGAGCTGTCTCTGGGTGTGCTGCTTCTCCTCTGTGGCTTCAGTTCTCCAGGACTGGCCCAGTTTGGTTCCAGCTGTCAAGAGTGGGTTCAGTCCTCTGAGATCTAGAACTCCAGCCTTAGTTTTGTCCCTGCAGCATAGGAGCAGAGGAGCTTTCCTGCTGTCTCTAAAATCTGGCTGCTTTGTGGTTTCCTCTTGACTTTTCAGTTCTTCCATTATCTATGTTGCTTATTCCCTGAATTATATATCCTTTCTTTAAAAACACAAAAACAAAAGCAAAACAAACAAAATTTCTATTAGCCTGATTGGACTTTGATGATATAGCTTTATAATACTGTAGGAATACAATAGTTACCAAATAATGCTATCAAAGTAAAATCCACTGAAAGAAATTTAAAATGTTTTTATGGTTCATTTTTCCTGTAGAATGCATCCCACTAAAGCTGTATAGTTAAAGATCTGTGTTTCTCCTTGTGATTGTTACCATTCACATACAGTAATGTACATTTGCTTATGCTTGTTTTCAATTTTAGTTATTTTTACTCTTCCTTTTTGTAAAAAATAGGATAGTGCATTCATATGGTATGCAAGTAAAATATATATGTATATATATAAAATGTGTATAGATACCTCTCCTGACTGCTCGCCACCATTTTCCCTCCTTGCCCTCTATAATTAACCATTTTATTAGCTTTTTTGTTTATCCTTCTACCATTTTTATTTTGCAATATGTATATATGTACATATATATAATTTCTCCATTTCTTACATAAAAGATAATGTATACTATTCTGTACCTTGCAGTTTTCATTAAAACAATTTATCCCAAGATCTCTCCATATTAGTACGTAGAGATATTCCTCATCCTTTTTTTAATTGCTTCATATTATTTTTGTATGAGTACATCATAATTAATTCAAGCAGTTCCATATTGTTAAATACTTGGGTTATTTCCAATATTTGAAAATGCAACATAATACCACAATGAATAAGTTTGGTTTTATATCATTTTTTATTTCTGTGGGTATGCTTATTAGATTCCTAAGTGGGATTGCTGATTCAAAGTTAGACTTGTCAAATTCCTCTTCCATAGAATTATAATCCTACCAATAATGTATGAGAGTGCCTATTTCCACACAGTCTCACCAACAGAGTGTGCTGCCAAACTTTTGGATTTTTGCTAGTCTGATGGGTGAAAAATGATATCTCAGTGCCCTGCTCTTGTTATGACTGAAGTTGAATATCTTTCCATATGCATATGGGCCATCCATATTATTTTTCTCTAAGTTGTTCATATATTTTAACATATTCTTGGGAAAATGAGTGGAAACATCACTTGCCTAGATATTAGAAGACTCAAGCTCTATCATGGGTTTTCTGTTACTGAATTAGTCTTGATTTTCAAGCAAATCACCAAACTTCTCTGAGATACAGTTTCTATCTCACAAAGTATTTCTGAGGATCAAATAAATTTAGTATAAGAACATGTTCCATCTTCTCAGACAACTAGATTCTTCTGATACTCATTTAAGTATGAAAGGAGTCTTCTACCTCAAGACACAACAACCAGAAGTTTCTTTTAATAGTTTGTCTTTTCAGTTATTTAGATAAAAACGGGTTTGTCTTTCAAAGATTGGAATATCTTTACTATTCTTCTGAAACCTGAAAATTTGTATTAAAAATGCTAGAGGACGATGATAAATAAAAATCCTGATCTTGATTAGTTGCTTGAATAGACAAAAAAAGAAGTGTTGAACTGGCTCTCCCTAAAGTTTCCAGGAGCTCGGGCAGTGGTTAGAGTGCATCATCATTGCTGGATGCGTCCTCAGAGGACATATTTCTTCTTGAATGTTGTTTCAGGAATTCTTCCTAAAAACAAATTAGGGGAAGTAGTAAAAAGTCAGTTCTCTTAGAAGATTAGCCTTTTTGACATTGGAAAGCGGCAAAATTCCCGTTGAAGAAGAAATGGCAGCTATTTATATAAGCAGAGTCCATTCATTTTAATAATTGCTTTTGGCAGTTATTTTGGCAGGGTACAAACAGTTTAATCTTACCTAAATTCCACTATAATGTCTGTTAGATAAAACGTTTGGTTATCCTGGGCAAGGTCTTCATAGGCTTCTTGCTATGTACTGATGGCAATGATATTCGATATAGTTAAGTCAGTTGAAAGGGTAATTAAATTACTCATCAAAGAAATATGAGATACATGCAAATCTAAGTCCTTAAACAGAGTTTCTTAACAAACATTTAGATCATTGACCTTATTTTTATTTCTATTTCCTGATATAGGTCAAATATTTCGTCATAATTTCCTCCTTTATCGTCTTCAGATCTAGAAACATTTAAAAAACAGAAAAATATAACTTACAAAAAGGAACTGACTAAATATAGGTAGACCTATTGGGATTTTGGATCTGAATCTACAAATGTATTTTCCTATACTATTTTTTATACATACAGGATTTTGTAGCACTACATCTTTGCACATCTTCAAATTTTAAAAATATTACATAAAAATGCAAAAAAGCCAAAGTTTTAACTTTGACAAATTCATCCATTTCAAAAGACAGAAAAAGGAGCCTTAATTTCTTAAACCTCTTACAAACTTTTTTCATGGCAATTGTGTTTAATGCTCATAGAGTGCTTTGTTTCCTTTACTCTGAACATCTCCATTGAAATTCAATGTTCTGAAAGACATGGATTATGTTTCTTGCAAAATTAATATGATAAAACAAAAGGGCAGGAAAAATCCAAGAGTCAATTATGTAATTTGCATTTTTATAGACTTGCTTGCAAACCTTAACTACAAAAATATGTCTTAGATTAGATTAACTTTATATTTTATTTAATGGTGGAAAACAAGAACTTTTTATTTTTCTTTAAAAGGGTTCAAGTTTGTTTATAGGTCAGACAGAATCTTGTTTTCCCATTTTCTACTCAAATTTTCTGAATTTGGCAACATGTATACAGTATCTAGAAGAGTGGAGGGTTTGTGATGACTACAGTGACACAATGTTGCACAATTAGCTCTTTTTTATTTTTGACTGATGTCTATAGGTGGTTTATTTGGCTTAATATGATATTGAATCATTAGTAAAAGTCTATAGTTAGTGGCTACACCAGAGAGGATAGAATAGGAAAAAAGTAATTTATTGTATACACTATGCTAAAACAAGAGTGTATATGAAATAGGTATTTGACAAATGGAGATCAAGAATAAGGAGTCACTTTAAAAAGAGTTCTAAAAGAAAAAGGAGTTCTAGAAATGCAGATTTTAAAAGAAAACTGTATTAAGGAAGTTGACTTCTTGAAGAATAAATGCTTTGTAAAGTAATTCCCAAAATATTACTAATTCTAAAATAGTAATTCCCAAAATGTTACTAATTCCAAATATTAATTCCCAAACTGTTACTAACATAATAGTGTAGTTTAAACACATGATATAGAAATGACAGAAAATAGATAGGGGATTCCTAGGGCTGGCGGTTTACAGTTTGGGGGGAATGGATAGTGATGTCTCATGGGTTTGGGGTTTCTTTTGGGCGTGAGAAAATGTTCTAAAATTGATTGTGTTTGCACAACTCTGTGAATATACTAAAAACCATTGAGTGGGTAAACTATATGATATGTGGAGTATATCTCAATAAAGCTATAATTTTTAAAAACTATCATAAATATAATTGGAAGTTTGCATGGCACCTTCAGTCCTTAGTGATTCTGTAAACACAGGAGTAAAACTTTGCAATTAAAAAATGGTAGGCAGTTATAGAAGAGAATTTTAGACTTAGAGTGGGAATTTGGAAACTATCCAGTCTAATTCCCTAAGTGTCCCCATTTTTCAGGTAAGCAACTTAAACAACTGAGTGGTGGTTGTGTATGAATTCTAGAGGCAAAAAGACCAGTGGGTTTCCAGCACTCAATGCTGAAACATGCTTGGCAAACAATATGACCCCTCTAAGGCTCAGTGTCCTCATTGACAAAATGGAGTGAACTATTACCTAAACCACAGTTGGATTAGATGAGAATATATAGGGAGGGGAGAGGTGGGATGGGTAACACAGACCTGAAGTACAATGAGTGTTCAAAGAAAGTTAGTTATTTTTATCAATGTGTCCCCCACTCCTTAAGGCCATATAATATGTGTAGTAAATCTGGGATGTAAAAAAATTAGGTATTCTGATTTTTCTTCTAGTGTTCTTTCCATTATACCAAAGGTTGAAAATAACTAGATTATTTTATCAGAAGAGATTCTAAACAACTCTGAAGTCAAATAACTTCAGAACAATTGATTTCCTATAATTTTGAGAGTCTACAGCAGAATGAACCTGCTCTTAAAGTTTTTTTAATTTAATTAGAGTATTTGTGGGTTTAAAGGACAATCATGAATAAAATACAGGATTCCCATATACCACGCTATTATTAACACTTTGCATTGGTTTGGTACATTTGTTACAATGGATGAACGTACATTTCTATAAATGTACTATTAACTATAGTCCAAGGTTTAACTTAGGGTTCACTGTTAGTGAATTTTAAAATAATTTTTAATGTGGTTAAATGGGGACATTTAACCACATTTTTAATTAAAAAATTTTTAATTTTTAACACTGTAATTTTTCAGTGTTAATTACATTCATTTTATTGTACTATCATCATCACCATCCATGACCAAAATGTTTCCATCATCCCAAATAGAAACTCTATATATTTTACGAATTATCTCCCTATTCCCTACCCCACCACACCTCCTGGTAACCTGTATTCTAGACTCTGACTCTGAGTTTGCTTATTCTAATTATTTCATATCAGTGAAATCATATAATATTTCATCTCTGGCTTGTTTCACTCAACATGATGTCTTCAAGGTTCATCCATCTTGTCACATGTATCAGAACTTATTCCTTTTTGTGGCTGAATAATATTCCATTGTGAGTATATCCCCATATTTTGCTCATCCATTTATCTATTGATGGACAATTGGGTTGCTTCCATCTTTTGATAATTGTAAATAATGCTGGTATGCAAATATCTGTTTGAGTCCCTGCTTTCAATTATTTTGGGTATATATCTAGTGTTGGGATTGCTGGATCACATGGTAATTCTATACTTAACTTTCTGAGGAATCACCAAACTGTCTTCCACAGCAGCTACCCCATTTTACATTGCCACCAGCAACGAATGAGTATTCCAATTTTTCTATATCTTGTCCAACACTTGGCATTTTCTGTATTTTAAAGTAGTAGGCATACTAGTGGGTGTGAAATGGTATCTCATTGTGGTTTTAATTTGCATTCCCTTAATGGCTAATAAAGTTGACCATCTTTTCAAGTGCTCTGGCCATTTGTATATCTTCATTGAAGAGATATCTATTCAAGCCTTTTTTTCCCATTTTTTAAATTTGGTTGTTTGACATTTTGTGGTTGAATTGAGGTATTTATGTATTCTAGATATTAAACCCTTATTGGATATATGTTTTCAAATATTTTATCACATTGTGTAGGTTACCATTTGACTTTCATGATAAAGTCCTTTGAGGCACAAAAATTTTTAGTTTTGATGAGTTCCTAGTCATCTATTTTTTCTTTTGTTGCTTGTGCTTTGGGGTAAAAGTCCAAAAAATCATGGCTTAATACAAGGTCCTGAAGATGCTTCCCTGTTTCTTCTAGGAGTTTGATAATTCTGGCTTTTATATTTAAGCTTTTTATCTATATTGAGCTGATTTTTGTTTATGGTGTGAGGTAGGATCTACCTTCATTCTTCTGCAAATGGAGATCCAGTTTTCACAGCACCAGTTGTTGAAGAGACATTCTTTTCTAATTGAGTGATCTTTACCCCCTTATAGGAATTCTGCATATTATACATGATTTTTTGTATGCTCACAACTTTTCCAATAAAAAAATATAGTAAAAAATCAGTTTGCCATAAATGTGAGGGTTGATATCTGAGCTCTCAATTTGAATCCATTGGTATATATGTCTGCCTTATGCCACTACTATGGCTTTGTAATAAGTTTTAACATTGGGAAATGTGATTCCTCCAACTTTATTCTTCTCTTTCAAGATATCTATAGCTATTTGGGGTCCCTTAACCTTCCATATAGATTTGATGATTTGCTTTTCTATCTTCAAAGAAAGTTGTTGGAAGTTTGATTGGAATTGTGATGAATTTGTAAATCACTTGGGTAAAATTGACATCTTAAAATATTTAATATTTTTAAATATTAATACATGAACATGTATTAAATATTAATACATGAACATGTAATGTCCTTCCATTTATTTAGGTCTTCTAATATATCCTTTATATCTTAGATTTATTCCTAGGTATTTGAATCTTTTAGTTGCTATTGTAAATTGATTTTTTTCTTGATTTCTTCTTCTGATTGTTCACAATTAGTGTATAAAAACACTACTGACTTTTGGGTGTTGATATTGTACCCCATCACTTTGCTGAATTCATTTATTAGCTCTAGGAGCATTGTTGTTTGTTGTTTTTTTTCGGGGGGGGTTCTGTATAGAGAATCATGTCATCTGTAAAGAGAAAAAAATGTATTCTTCATTTCCAGTTGAGATGTCTTTTATTTCTTTTTCTTACCTAATTGTCTGGCTTACAACATCCAGTACAATGTTGAATAACAGTGGTGACAGTGGGCATCCTTGTTCCTGATCTTAGGGGGAAAGGTTTCAGTCTATCCATCAAGTAGGATATTAGCTGTGGGGTTTTATACTTGCCCTTTATCATGTTGAGGTAGTTTCCTTCTATTCCTGGTGTTCCAAGTGTTTTTTATCAAGGGATGTTAGATTTTGTCAAATGCCTTTTCTGCATCATTTGAGATGATCTTGTGTTTTCCCCTTCCATTCTGTTAATGTGGTGTATTACATTAATTAATTTTCTTATGTCATACCACCCTGGCACACTGGGAAAAATTCCACTTGATAATGGTATATAATTTTTTAATGTGCCATTGGATTCGGTTTGCTAGTATTTTCTTGAGGATTTTTGCATCTATGTTCATAAGAGATATGGGTCTGTAGTTTTTTTGTGGTGTCTTTATCTGGCTTTGGTATGAGGATTATGTTGGTTTTACAAAATGAATTAAGGAGTATTCTCTTCTCTTCAATTTTTTGGAAATGTTTCAGCAGGATTGAATTAATTCTTCTTGCAATATTTGGTAAAATTCCCCCCTTCTATTCCTGGGCTTTTTTGGGAGATTTCTGATTACTGATTCCATCCTTTTACTTGTTATTGGTGTGTTGAGATCTATTTTTTTTTTTTGAGTTGGTTTAGGTAGTTTGTGTATTTCTAGGAATTTGTCCATTTCATCCAGATTAACTAATTTGTTTGTTTAGAGTTGTTCATGGAATCCTATTCTAGTCCTTTTATTTCAGTAGATTGCTAGTAATGTCCCCTTTTTCATTTCTATTTTAGTTATTTGTGTCCTCTCTCTTTTTTTCTTTCTCAGTCTAGCTAAAGATTTTTCTATTTTATTGATCCTTTCAAAGAACCAACATTTGGTTTTGTTGATTCTATTTTTTTTAATTCTCTCACATAATGCATATAATGATGCTCTTGATAGTGTCCCACAGGTCTCTTAGGCTATTTTTGGTTTTTCTAATTTTTTTTCTTTCTGTTCCTTAGCCTGACTCATTTCAATTGTCTTGTCTTTGAATTCACTGATTCTTTCTTCTGCCAGCTCCAATCTGTTTTGTTTGTTCTTGAAACCTTCCAGGGAAGTTTTCATTTCAATTATTGTGGTCTTCAACACCAGTAAATCTGTTTGATTTCTTTTTAAAATTTCTATTCCTTTATTAAGATTCTCATATTGTTCATTCATTGTTTTCCTGATATCCTTTAGTTCATTCTCTGTATTTTCCTTCATCTCTTTGAGCATATTGAAGTTTTTGTTTTAAAGTCTTACACTACTTTGTTTCTTACACTACTTTGTTTGTGTCATGCTGCTTTTGCCTGGAGGGCAAATTCTGTGAGTGGGGGGACATGCTGGAAAGTTGTTTCCCAAGTCAGTTTTTCCCATCCAGAACCAGACTAAAGATCCACAAAGGGAACACCAACTGGCTACAAACTGCTCTGGGGAAGAGTTGTGGGAGGGACCTAGAATGGCACCAGGAGCTGCTTCCATGTCTCCCCAAAGCTACACTTCCTTGACTTAGCACATGCCCAGCAAAGGAAGCCCTTCAGCTGTTTAAGTCTCCTCAGCTGCCTTTGTCCAGAAAGGGTTGGACAAAGAAGTAGCTAATCAAAAGCAGTGATTAGCAATGAAACCTCACCAGGCCCCTCCATCTTGGGGAAATAGGTTAAGTTTTGCACCAGCAAGCTCTGCCAGGGGTAGGACCCTGTTGCTGCCTGTGCAAAGAAAGAGTGAGCAGTTCTCACTCTTCCTTGACATTCAATCCAGACTATGTGTTAATCTGATATGATGATTCATTACATCTGCATGTCTTTAGTGAACAAATCTGAAAACAACTTTAGAAAGAAGCTATCTTTGAATTTTTACTCAGTTTATCCTCAGAGAGAAATGGAGAATAGCAGCTGAAGATCTTTATTGAGTTTTCATAGCATTCTGTGGGGTTATAATGAATTGGCTCCTTTCAGATTAATTTGATTGTTGACCACTGCAGAGGTCATTTTAGTAACATTTTGGTTAGTGGCTGTGGTAAATTAAGTCTTATACCCCTATTTAGACATATTCTTAATCTTAATCTGTTTCACCATGGGTGTGAACCCATTGTAATAGAACCTCTTGAAGATATTATTTTTATTAAGGTGTGGCAAACTGAATGAGGGTGGGTCTTAAACCATATTATTGAAGGCCTTTTATAGAAAAAAAGAAAACAAACAAACCTGCAAGTCAGAAGTCAGAGAAGACCACACAGGAAGAAACCAGAAGTCAGCAGAAACCAGAAAAGCCAACTAAAGGAGGGGACATCATCACACAATAGGGGGCAGAAATACAAGTCAAGGAATTCCAAGGATGGCTGGCAGCACCAGATGCTACAAACTTTGGGAGAAAGCAAGCTTTGCTTATATCTTAATTTCGGACTTACCTTAGCCTCAATACTTTGAGCCAATAAATTCCCATTGTTTAAACCAACCCATTGCATTTTATTCATCACAGCAGTCTCGCAAACTAAGATAGTGGCCAAAGAAGTTCTTTCTACAAAGGCACTACATGAGATTTTTTAGATGATAATACTAAGTATGTAGATGTTTACAAAGAACATGAACACACTTATGCACTGCTGGTGAGAGTAATCATTGATATAACAAACTGAAGTTGTTATTTCAAAAGCCTTCAACTTTTAACCCAGCATTTCCAGTGCCAGGAATTTGACCAATAGAAATCATCAGAGATAAATAAAATATCTGTTTATTAAAATGCTGACCAAGAGATTAGATCATGAAACTTTGAAAACCACTTAAATGTCTAATAATGATGGTTTGGATAAATAAAATGAAGCAGGTCCATGGAATATTAGGTTTGCATTTGTAAAAATCATGTTTTGAAAATATAAAAATATTCATAATATGCAAAATGGGTCACAAAATAGAATGCACATTAAGGTTCTAATATTGTAAGAATAACTGTATACATATGTGTATGCATATGTATCATATATATTATACTATAATAACTACTTCAGACTTGTTATCTTTGCAAATCTGAGGATTTCTCAGCCAAATGCATTTCTTCAGAAACCACTGTAATCAGAATATGAGTTGTGAAGACAAATGGGAATGCTTTAATTCTGTTATTTTATGGTCTAGTAGTGTTACTACTGAGTTGTAATAAATTCCCCCTTAGTCTTTGACTCTGGAAATGTAGATGCTATGGAAATGTTTATGCAAGAGATTTTGTGAGAATTTTCAATGTGGCCTATTATTGTCTTCATTGGATATGTGAGTCCTTTATTTTAATGCTTGTTAAATATAATGCTTTGAAAATAAAGAAGACAAAGTGGAAGTTTCATCTGCCTGATGTGCTTCCATGTGCTGTGGTGTATCTGATAAAGAAACAGATGTCATCAAGGCTGTTTTCCTAGTAATTCTGCTACATTGTCATCCACTGTTATGCTTGGAGGGTTTGAACTCTTTTTATGCCATATAGAATTGTATGACTTGTATCAGACAACATTTGCACTGGACCTGACCAAGAATGGTGATTCTCCAGGCCTTGTTTCTATTTTGAGTAGAGTCTCCTATGCTTGATAAAGGGAAGAAGGAAAATGACCTTCTTTGGATATAAGCATTTTAGCTAGCTCTACTATTTTTCTAAAAAGAAAGACTGAACTCATATGTGAACACATAATAAAAATGCAAAGTGGTTATACTAAGAAATAGAGAAAATACAAGAATCAATAAGATTTAGTCAGTGCTTCTTTCATCCCACTGCCAGATCCCTTCAGTACATTGGTGGTGTGCCTTACGTTCATGCACCATCAAGGCATTCAGAATGGCCAGTGATTTGCAACATTGACCTGATGGCATATATTCCACCATCAAGCAGCTGTTCCTTTGAGTATCATACCAGTGTCATGTACTGCAACTTTCTCAAGTCAAAGTAATCTACAGTAGGCTGTTTCACAGGCAGTGTTGGATGAGAAAGAGAACTCCAAGGCCATTGATACAAGTCTGTATTAATACTGCATAGGCTGACTCAACAGGGCAAACATCTTTAAATATCTGTGCAGGCCTTTTACCGCAGGGGTGTGTCCAGGTTCACAGTTACTGGCAAGTGGGGTCCTCACACTCTCTAGTGCAGTGGGAGGGTCTGTGTCATCTGGATTGCACCTGGAGATAATATGGGAAAACATACCCTGACATAATCAACATGCTAAACTCAGGACAGCATGTTTCTCCCAAAGTGATCTATGCCTTATTAGCAAATGAGCTAAGCTATGGAAATGTAGTGTGTAAAGAGTAAAATGAAATTAAAAATAAAAGAATTATATTGTTATATTTATTTATTTATTTCTAAATATTTTTTCTTTATTAGAGGAGTTGTGTGGGTTTACAGAGCAAATGCTCATAAAATACAGGATTCCAATACAACTCCCACCACCAACATCTTGCATTGATGTGGAACATTTTTTACAATCTTGCATGCTAGGGATACATCCCACTTGATCATGGGGTATAATTCTTTAAATATGCTGCTGAATCCAGTTTGCTAGTATTTTGTTAAGGAATTTTGCATCTATATTCAAAAGAGATATTGGGCTGTGTTTCTTTTCTTGTGGTATCTTTATCTGGCTTTGGTGTAATAGGTAATGTTGGCCTCATTGAATGAGTTAGGAAGTATTCCTCTCCTCTTCAATTTTTTGCAAGAGTTTGAGCAGAATTGGAGTTATGTCTTCTTGGAATATTTGGTAGAATTCCTCTGTGAAGTCATCTGGTCCTACACTTTCTTAGGAGCTTTTTGAATACTGATTCAATTTCTGTACTATTTATTTGTTGAGATCTCCTTTTCTTCTTGAGTCAAAGTAGGTAATTTGTGTGTTTTTAAGGATTTTTCCATCTCATCTAGGTTATCTAATTTATACATACAGTTGTTCATAGTATACTTTATCTTCATAGTACTTTATATTTCAGTAGGGTTGATGGTAATGTCCCCCTTCTTATTTCTGATTTTCATATTTGTATCCTCTCTCTTTTTTTTGTCAGCCTAGCTAAAGGTTTGTCAATTTTATTGATCTTTTCAAGGAACCAACTTTTGATTTTGTTGATTCTCTCTATTGTTTTTATATGTTTCTATTTCATTATCTCCACTCTAATCTGTGTTATTTCCTTCCTTCTGCTTGTTTTGGCTTTAGTTTGCTCTTCTTTTTCTAGTTCTTCCAGTTTTGATTTTAGGTCTCTGATTTGAAGTCTTCTTTTTTTAATGCGAGCATTTAGAGCTCTAAATTTCTCTCTCAGCACTGCCTTCACTACATCCTGTAAGTTTTGGTATGCTGTATTTTCATTTTCATTTGCCTCAAGATATTTCCTAATTTCCCTTTTGATTTCCTCTTTAACCCATTGGTTGTTTAAAAGTATGTTATTTAATTTCCACATATTTGTGGATTTTCCAATTTTCCCTCTGTTATTGATTTCAAATTTCATTCTGTTGTGGTCAGAGAATATCCATTGTATGATTTCAATTTTTTTAATTTATTGAGACTTGGTTTTTGACCCAACATATGGTTTATCCTGTCCATGTGCACTCGAGAAGAATGTGTATTCTGTTTTTGTTGGGTGTAGTGTTTATGTATGTCTGTTAGGTCCAGTTGGTTTAGTGCATCATTCAAGTCCTGTACTTAATTGATTTTCCATCTGTTATTGAGAGTTATGTGTTAAAATCTCCTACTATTAATGTAGAACTGTCAATTTCTCCATTCAAATCTGTCAGTATTTGCTTCATATATTTTGGGGTTTTGCTCTTAGGGGCATGTATATTTATAATTGTTACCTCTTCCTGTTGAATTGTCCCCTTTATCAATATGTAGTGACCGTCTTTGTTCCTCATAACTGTTTTTTTAATTAAAGGCTATTTTATCTGATATAATATAGCCACCCCAGCTCTCTTTTGATTACTACTTGATATTTTTTCCATCCTTTCAGTCTCAACCTACTTGTACCTTTGAATTTAAGATGAGTCTCTTGCAGACTGCATATAGTTGGGTCATGCTTTTTTATACATTCTGCAAATCTTTGCCCTTTGATTGGACAGTTTAATCATTTACATTTAAAGCCACTACCTATAATACAGAACTTTCTTCTGCCATTTTGCTGTTTAGACTTTGTAAGCCTTATACCTTTTTGTCCTACACTTCCATTAATGCCTACTTTTATAATTATTTGTTTTTCTGTGTGTTATACCATACTGAGTTGCTTCTCATTTCTATCTGGATATATTTTTCATCTATTTTCCTTGTGGTTGCCATGGGGTTAAAATTTAACATCCTAAATGTATAACAATCATATTTGGTTTGATACTAACTTAACTTCAATAGCATGACCATATACTTTTCCTATATCCCTCTGTTCCCCCACCATTTTTCTGCACTTGTTATCACTTATATCTTTGTGCATTATATGTCCAAAAACAATGACTTATCATTACATTTTATGTGTTGTATTATAGCACTTATAGGAAATAGGAAGTGGAATTACATACTAAAGAATACACTATAATAATACTGGCATATATAATTACCTAAATGATTACCTTTCCACAGGTCTTTATTTCTTTATGCTGCTTTGAATCACTCTCTAGTATCCTTTCCTTTTGGTCTAAAGAACTCCCTTGAGCACTGCTTATAGGGCAGGGCTAGTGGTGATGAGCTCCCTCAGCTTTGGTTTATCTGTGAATGTCTTAATCTCCCCCTCATTTTTGAAAGAAAGTCTCACCAGATATAAAATTCTTGACTGGCAGTTGTTTTCTTTCAGAACTTTAAATATAGAAACCCACCGCCTTTTTGCCTCCATTGTTTCTGATGAGAAATTGGCACTCAATCTAATTGGGATTCCCTTGTATGTAACACATTTTTCTCTTACAGTTTTCAGAAATCTCTCCTTGTCCTTTGCATTCAATTGTGTGATCAATATATGACGGGGTGTATTTTTCCTCATGTTTATTATGTTTGAGGCTCTCTGGTCTTCTTGGATGTGCATATTTATGTCTTTTGCTAAGTTTTGGAAGTTTTCTATCATTTCTTTGCATATTTCTTCTGACCCTTTTTCCCTGTCTTCTTCTTCTGGGACTCCCATAATGCATATATGGTGTGCTTGATGGTGTCTCAGTGTTGTCTTAGACTATTTTTACTTTTAAAAATTCCTTTTTCTTTCTGTTCCTCAACCTGACTCATTTCAATTGTCTTGTTTTTCAAGTTCACTGGTTCTTCTTCTGTCAGCTCTAATCTGATCTTGCAACCCTCCTGGGAATTTTTCATTTCAGTTATTGTGGTCTTCAACTCTAGTAGCTCTGTTTGGGTCCTTTAAGCATTTCTATCTCTTTACTAAGATTCTCATATTG
>JAQZBX010034564.1:0-24941 GCA_029593785.1 Cabassous unicinctus | reverse complement strand
CTTTCAGCTCAAAAATAATGGATCACACAAAAAAATTTACTTTTTAGTTTTTAATTGTTTATATTTTTGATTATTAAATGTACAAATAAAGTTAAGAGAAAACAAACAAACAAACAAACAAAAAACAACAACAAAAAAAACACTAAGTGGAAGAAGCCAGAAGCAAAAGCATACAAAATGTGTGGTTAAACCCACATGAAATTCTAGGACAAGCAAAACTAATCTTTAATGGCAGAAAGCAGATCAGTGGTTGCACAAGTTGAGACTGAACTGTACCCGTAAAATGGGAATATTTTATTGTCTGGAAATTATAACTCAATAAAGCCGATTTAAAAAAAAAAAAAAAAAGAGACACAGAGAAGAGACAATAAGAGATGCAACAGACCAGAGAGCTGAGGTGGCACAAGAGATTGAGTGCCTCTCTCCTACTCTGGAAGGTCTCAGGATCGGTTCCCGGTGCCGCCAAAGGAGAAGATAAGCAGACACAAAAGAACACACAAAGAACAGACAGCAAGCACAAAAATGAGGGGTGGGGAGGATTAAATAAATAAATCTTTTTTAAAATTAAAAAAAAAAAATAATGGATCAGTTTGGTTCTACCTTTGGAGCATCACATCTCTGAATAGAATCCATGTCTGTATGAAGAGCACTTTCATTTTTAAGTTCTACTCAGTACTTAGGTGTGAGGCTTACAATTCAAGATTGCAAGCCTCTTTTCATCTGGTACTGTAGGACCATATCAATATGAGGGTGGATTCAACTCTTTGCTTTTTATGGGAAGATTATTCACATTTTGGGTTATTTCTCCTACAGGGTATTGACCCACAGCGAGGTGAACCTTTTACTCCCTCTATAGGAGGAGACTGAAAACGGCATCAGTTTCTATGAAATCCCACATTAAGGAGACACAATGAAAGCTGGCAGCAAGTGGCAGGGTCCTAAGTGACTTCTCCCTTGCCCATCTCTGCTTTGTGGTGCAATTTGAGGTGGATGAATGGTTTACTCCAGGCTCCGGGCCAGCTGAGTGGACCTGGGGGAAATCATTCTCACACCCATTCTTAACGCATCCACAAACTTCAAAGGCTCTTTCCTGCCCTATGGTCCCCCAAATGAAATCCTTATACTCTAGGAAGCAGAGGGTCCTTTCATTGCTGTTTCTGGGCTACAAGATTCAAAGAGTAAATGGATGTTTCCTCTGAGAACTGGCACTGAACAGAAGGAAGGAAATGACTCCTCCAATTCAAGCATGTTTTAATCTCTGGAGAAGTGGGTTCTGGGGAGGGGTAAAATTGGCTGAGGAATCAGTGGGAAACTCATAAATTTTGTCTCTTATCCCAGCAACAAAGATTCTTCCATTAGAGTGCCGCCCACTCCTTTTACTCTCTAAAAAGGTTTTGGATAATGAACAATCACTTTCTAAATTCTCAAGTTCAAAAATCTCAGTGGAGGAGGAAATGGGAGTTTTTAAGTAAGTCTCTAAAGGCTGGATGAATCATTTAAAAAGATGCCAGAAATTTCAAGATTCACACACACCTCATGAATACACCATCTTAATCTAATCTAAGGAATCTGGCACCAAAACAAATCAACAATTTTTACCTCTTCTCTTTGATACTTTTGAATATCTAAAAACACTAACTCATATTTTTTATTTCTTTTTAAGTATTCAAAGATACAAATGAATAGTAAATACAGTTACTCCACTTTATAAAAATTCTGGCTAAGTTTGATCTTAACCTGATCTTGAGGACAGCACCAGGCAAATCCAGATGGTGGAACATTCTAAAAGAATGATCAAAATGCCAATGTCCTGGAGTCTAAAACAACAGCAGCAGTAGGTGGTGGGCTGTTCTATAATAAAGGAGATTTAAGAGACATGACAAGCAAATAGAGGGTAGAGCCTTGCAGCTTAGTTCTTGGTTGTGACAATGATATTGTGGTTCTGAAAGAGAATGCCATTGTTCTTAGGAGCTACATGCTAATATTTAGATACTAAATGTATCTCAAGATATATTTAGAAGTATTTGGAAGTGCCTAGATGTCAACAATTTATTTAAATTTATTTTCAAAGAAAGATGAGAGAAACAAAAAGATGCAGAGAGATAAAACAAAGGAGGCAAAATGTTAAGCAAACAAACAACCTCTGACCTAAAGCTCAGGTTGGAATATATCCCCATTGTTGGTTGTTCAAATCTGGGCAAATTCACAAGTTCGCCAATTGGCTTCAGAGTGTAAATCCAACCATTCTGACATGTCCTAAAGATCTGTTTCCATTTGAGTTTTAGCTAACAGAAAGAACTTTACTCTCTGAAGAGGTGTGCCAGAGCAGAAGGATTTCCTTTTACAGATATCCATCACAGATATATTCCAAATTTGTTTCTCTCAATTAATTCTTCAATCCTTTTTTACACCCACTTCATTATATTTTAATTTGCAAATAAAATGGCACTTGCATTTTCTTGAGTGACTTTGTCTCTCCCGTTACCTCCCATTTCCATCTCTAGAATCTCAATTATGTTATGATATGCACCACAATAATTGCATTGCAAAATGTCATGAACCATGATAATAGAGAGGCTATTCATAAAAAATTCCCTCACTGTCTATTCCCTCTAAAGTCTTGATTCATAAGTTTGAAAGAAAAATTCCATGATTATGTGAGCTAGCAGGATATCTTTATATTTTAATAGGTCAAATAGCCCAGGGTACTTGGCATGTTCACATGTGATTTGTAGGTAAGTCTTTGGGGGCTTCTTACTTTTAAAGTATCAAAAGTAGTTTGATAGAAATTCACTTTTTAAAAGAAACCTCAATCATAAATTCAACCATACAATTCTTTTGTTCTGTCATTATTTTTGAGCTTCTGGCAGTAATGACATGGGTCCATAAAGACTGAATTCCAGCAGCTCTTTGGCAAGATGAATAACTTCAAAGTTTTGCCCCAATTCTTTGAGACCTTTGAAACACTTGCCTCTCTGTCTACTACTCACTCTTTCAATCTACTTGTACTTAAAGTATCAATATTTTCCCCAAGAGCATTCTATAATTCAAGTCACTTCACTGTGAACTGTGATGCAATGTGGGAGAGAGATGGAAGAATTGATGTTCCTCCTGCTTTGGAAGGAGAATGTGATCCAGCAGGGCACAGAAGACACATTACTCTCCTGGTAGGTAAAGTACGGTATATTCCATATGGGTGTTATAAACAAAGGGTTATTCTGGTTTCCTTACCTATAACTCTGACAGAATTTAAGGCTCCTTTCTCATAATTCAAATGTTCCCCCACACACACACCGAGAATAGGGCAACCACGTGCGATACTGTGGCTAGCTGAGTTATCAACCTTTTGAGTTTCGTGAGCCGAAGACAATGTCTTATTTAGTTTGTAACTTTTAGCACCTACAAAGGTGTGTCACATATAGTAGGGCTTTGCAAATTGTTGTTGCATAAAATGAATGGATGGATGATGAATGATCATCGCAAAAGCCGGGATGTCTTTACGTTCTGCCATGATCAGACTGATGAAAACTTCAGGGTTTGGAAGTCTTTGGTTTCACTTTCTTATTGATACTGCTTTGTGAACCCAGGGATAAGATCATCAAGGTTAGGATGCTGAAACGGAATTCAATTCTCCTGTTTTTATCTTTTACTGTTATTTTCCTTTGTGAAAAACTGAAAAAAAAATTACCAGGGCATATCCTCACACTCACCATCACGATCTTACCTCCTGTGACTCCTCCAAGTACCTGCTCAATTTCTGGCCCAGTTTTATAGTTTTTCTCACCTTATCCCCATAAGGCAAGCCCTCTTTAAGGCCAATAATTCAATCCCGGCACCACAGAACTCCTTGCTCATCTTTGAGAGCTCATAAGGAGATTGTAATCCAGTTACTCATTAATAAGTGGACATAAATCTTGGGTTCAAAGGGTCACACTTCTTTCTAGTGCTATAAAGGATTTTTTGAAGGTTTTTTTTTTTTTTTTTAATAATATAAAGAGTTATAAGTCCATCTGGCTGCTTGGACAAGAAGGGGGAGGATTAAGTCACTTTCAAAATACTTGGGTTAATAGTAACATTATTTATGTAATTTAGAGCCATCTTAAATTAAATATCAAAAGGTTAAAGCAATTAAATGAATTATAAATCCTGATCCTCAGTATGAAGAGTGAATGGTAAAGAAAATAAGGGAAGTCCACTTTTTCTTTTGAGTAAAGTTTAAGTAAATGGTAATAAATATATTAACTCTGCTGTTGACTTCTGTCTCTTCCATTGAGATGATTTGAGGAGCTGGCAACTGCATGCGAGAATAGTAGGTACCTTACATACCTGCAATCATAAGTTAAATTCTATTATCTTTAGCTTACAGGTGAAGAAACCAAGTCTCAGGAGGTTATAACCTGTTCTGGTTCACATAGCTAGGAAGAGACACCTGGTAAACAAACCCAGATCTCTCTCACTCCGTGAATAAAACATCTATATGAACATAAGAAATTAATGAAATCAAAGTCTGGCATTGCCCTAATCAAGGAATTTATTGGATTGTATGGTCATGTAGCTTCCATGTAAACCTGGGAAGTAGATGAGGTTTGATTTCAGCACTGCCAGTCTTCTTTCCTTTTGATGGTCCTCAGTACAGGATCAGGACCACTATTCTCTCCATCTTCCCTCAACAAGTCTTGTCTTCATTCACATCATTATATCAGCTCTAAATACCTGAGTGAACTTAAGGCTTGTTACCTCTCTCATGGAGAATGGCAGTTTTAGCTTTTCCCTAGTTGTTAATAAAATGTTGTTGCTCTATTACGAGAATCCCAGATGTAAGGTAGCAGGAAACAGATATATTGGGGCAGGGGGAGCTTCCCACTGCATGTGAAAGTCATGGTCATGCATCTTTTGTAAGATTGTCTGCATAGTCACCTGTGTATTAATTATGCTGCATAGAATTATTCACTTATTATTCATTCAAGATATAGTTATTGGGCACCTTAAGTGTGTCAATTATTTTGCTAGATGCAGGATGGGATACATAATTTGCAGGGCCCTGTGCAAAATGAATATGTGTGGCCCTGTATTCAAAAATTGTTAAGAAGTTCAAGATGGTGACAGCAGAGCATTAGGCCAAGTGTGGAACCCTTCTAATTGTGGCCCTTTGTGATCTAAAGGAAAAGAATAAGTTTCTAAGAGATAGTTTATCAAAGGAATGAGACCTAGACTTGGGCTTGGGGAAAGATTCTCAGAAGTTATGTTTAAAGGATGGAGAGAAATAAACCAGGTGATGAAGGGAAGGAAGAGCCTTCCGGGCCAAAAGAGCATCACATCATTTCATGCTCAGGCACTGGGGGGAGGGAAATCACAGAGCTGAAAGAAGGACAGTGTTTGCAGAATAAAAGCAGAGTGGTGGGAGATGAAGCAAAAAAGTAGATAGTGCTCAGACACTGGCTTTGTAGGCCTGAGTAAGAATTTTGTTCTTTAGCCTAGGGACCATGGAAATCCACTGAAGCATTTTAACCAAAGAGCAGGGAGTGGCAGGTCTGAATAACAAAAAGACTGGGAGGGAGTGGATGCAGGTTCACCAGTTAGGAGGCTGTTGGGGTAGATGGGGCTATAGATAATGGTGGCTTGGCCTGGGATAGCGGCTGAGGTGGTGGAGAGATATGGATGGCCATGAGAGGTAAGCTCTTTGGGCAAGCACAAGCAGAGAGAAGGGAAGTAGGAGAAGGCTTGAGGGTTCCTGGCTGAACTTGTATGAGCATGAGATAGGCTGGAGATGTTTAGAATTAGGGGCCCAGATGACATTTTGTTTGGCCTTGGCCTTGCCCTTCCTAGGTGGAAAGGTGAGATAAATACATTTTTGGAGAATGAGAATTGATGAGAAAATTCCCTCTTCTACAAACCCATCTCACTTTGGATGAGAGAGAAATCGATGGTTTTGTTTAGTCCCTTGAGAAGTGAGAGCTGTAGGCAGTCAAACTGAGAGGTTTAAAGGCTCCTGTAACTCTCTAAGGGCTGGGCTGTTCTCAAATTCCAGGCCAGTCTAGTGGGGAAATGAAAGGCTAGCACAGCTGAAGCTCAGAAACTCTTCTGTACTCTCCCTTACCTTAAGGACAACTGTTCCTTTGCAACTGTTAGTTTTCCTTGAAAAGAGAGCTCAGATATCCTCTGGAAGGCCCACAGATAGTTGAAGACTTAAAAGCAAGTCTTTCTTGCAAACGTCCTTTAAGTAAAACTGGCTGCTGAAAACCAGAATAAAACAATACAACCTTGGTATGATCAATTAAGATATCGTAATAGAGTTTTTGGACTGAGAAACAGGGTAAGAACCAACACTGCACAAAATAACACAGCAGAAGTTACATCTTCCAGGCCCTTCTTCCTTCTCTCCTCCCCCATCGTGCTGCTCAGCCTCCTACTTCTCCTCAAATGCTTCTGTTTCCCAGGGACTGAAGCCTTGTTTGCCTGCTCAAGGTATAATCTTAAATTGCTATCCCCCCCCAGAGGAATTTTCACAAGACCACATCTATCCTATCAGGAAACATGAGTTTGGAATTGTGGCATTTCAAGCTCTGTGCGAATGCACTGTGCTTCTCAGCAGCCAGCCAACTCTTCACAAAGCTGGTCTCAGAAGGGGGCACCAGTATTAGTTGTGTACCAACACTACCTATTTAATTGAAACCCATCTGGTATGAAGTTAGTAATGGCTTTTGAGATCAGGCTTAGTCCTCATGAAGTAAATCCATAACGAAATCCTATTTGAGTTTCAAAATCTCAACCCCCTCCGACTTATCAAAATTGCTCAAGAGAGGCACTAACAAGCCCATGTGTGACAGTTCAATGTCACTCCTTTCCTTCATCCCCTTTCCTCTGGCCCCTTTATAGCAGCGAAATGACTGGAAGTTAGGTACCAAGATGAAAAAAGGGAAGGGATGGAACAAATGTAGTCTGTTGATCTTTGAACCATTAATGCCTAACATACTAGTAGAGCAAATAAAAGAGAAACAAGAAGAAAAGCTTACAGGAATATTTTCTTTCCTTCCATATAGGTATAATTTATTCATCTTAGAGTTTTCTGCTTAGGAATTTGAACAAAAAAACAAATGGCGTTTGGTCTGTTCTCTGTGATGCCAAGAGAAGTGCTTATAAATTTTATAAACTGATTTCCCCTCTGTGAGAAAACTTCCTGTCTAGTTTTACCCCACCCTTCTTAAATTCATCATCCTATGGATCTCGATGAATCCAATTGCATAAGGATCTGCCTCTCATTTGCATTCGCCTCTACTATTCATAAACCTTCCCACAAGCAAAAGGAGAGTGATGCTCATCGATTGGTTGCCTCAAGTTCTAGGATCATAAAAAATGAAGCCTCAGTCTCCAGTTCCCACAGAGACACGGTAGATGGCAGTGTGCTACGCAGATTCCCCAACATCTCAGCCTTCCAGGTGGCGACTGGAAACAGATTGCCTCTCTGGCCCTGGATACTGTTTTTTTTCCCAGCCCAGCCAGAGGAAGAGGTTGACCTAGGAAATAGTTTCTGCACCACAAATTTGGTTTTGCTGAATCAGTAAACAGCAGTTATTTGAATTACTTTGACACCAGAGATGGTTAAGCTTTCTTCATCTAAGCCGGAAAAATCTGTACTTCAAAATTATTCTTCAATGGGGGGCATAATCTTTCAGTTATATGATGTGCTGACCTCCCTGTGCTTCATATTTTATTAATCTCTCAAACAAGATCAACCTAGAAAACCTATAGATAAGCATTCTGGACATTGCACAAGCACATGCTAAATTTATAAGCACTTTGTGGTTTGACTTTTCAGCATCATGGCCAGACTAATTTGAGCATCAGGGTATACTCTCAAAGGTCACATTTAAATAGGAGACTGTATTCTTTGGTTATTATGAAGCAAGTTTTATAGAACTATATTTTTGCATAAAATTTCAAACAAAAATTAATCAGTCATTCTTCAATAGCCCTGAAAGGTACATAAGTTAAATGTTTTTTATTACGGAAGAGACAGACTGAAGATTTTAAAAACTGTGAGGACTTTCTTAATAAGCAAACAAATCATTGCTAATGAGATGGTCATTATTAAGCACTAGCAAAGGGGACCTTGGATAGCCCCAGTGGCAGATATTTTCAAAAGGAGAGTTTCCTTAAAATAGAAATTCCTCGAGGAAAGATGTTTTATATAAATTATGTATAGTACTAATTTCATGAAGATTTAATAATTTAAATGGACACACACCCACACTCACACTTTCTCAAACCTACCTACATTTCTGGATTTGTATCCTTGGATTTGGCTCTGAGTTCAGGTCTGCAGTGTGTGTGGTCTGCCTGGACTTTCTCACTTGGACAAATAGGCTACATCCTATTTATTTTTCCTGGCCTCATTGTCTATTTAGATTTCAGAACTCTGTCTAATTCTGCGGTCCCCTGGAAGTCCTATTCTTGGTCTTTCCTGGCCTGACTCACTTTGCTGGCAGCCAAGGCCCAGTTATGCAAAACCATGGGACCCCCTTAGAGTTGCTTTCACTGGACTGGAAGCCTTCAAACGCCAAGATTGTGTGGGTGGCTGGAGATGTCTCTCTACAATCCTTTCAAGGATTGTAAATAAGGGGGGAGCCTTATTTTATCATAAACTAACAGGCATGGGCAGTGTCATTCCTTTTTTGATTGTAGAGGTCATCTCAGTAATTAGTAGGGAACTTCAAAGATAGTGGACACACAATTGATGCTTGTGTGCATGGCTTGGGGTTGTTGTTGGCTCTTCTGGCAACTTATGAAGGAGTTTATTTTGACCTACCACACGACAAAGGCAGCACGCTGCTAAGATGGTATATTTAGATGATAGTTAATTGAAATATTTGATGAAAAGTCATCCCTCTGCTGAGTTCACAGGACTGTGTTGACTTTACCCTTCTAGATAAATTTGATAATTGGCTTTTCCAGTTCTACAATGAAGGATATTGGAATTTTTATAGGGATTGCATTAAATCTGTAGATCAGTTTGGGTAGAATTGACATCTTAATGATATTTAGTCTTCCAACACATCATTTATTTAGAACATCTTTGGTTTATTTTAGCAATGTTTAATAGTTTTCTGAACAAAGGTCCTTTATGTCCTTGGTTAAATTTATTCCTAATATTTGATTCTTTTAGTTACTTTTGAAAATGGAATTTTTTCTGACTTCCTTCTCAGTTTTCTCATTACTAGTGTATAGAAACGCTATTGATTTTTGCATATTAATCTTGTATTCTGCCACTTTGCTCAGGTCATATGTAATAGTATTGCTGTGGAATTTTTGGGATTTTCTAAGTATAGGATCATATCATCAGAGAATAATGAAAGTTTTACTTCTTCCTTTCCTATTTTGGTGACTTTTATTTCTTTTTCTTGCCTAATTGCTCTAGAGAGAACTTCTAGCACCATACTGAATAATAGTGGAGAGGGTGGGCATCCTTGTGTTGTTCCCGATCTCAGTGGGAAAGTGTTCAGTCTTTCTCCATTGAGTGCAATGTTAGCTGTAGTTTTTACATATATACACTTTATTGTACTGAGAAAGTTTCCCTCTATTCCTATTGTTCAGGGAGTTTTTATCAAGAAAGGATGCTGTATTTTGTCAAATGCCTTTTCTGCCTCTATTAAAATGATCATGTGACTTTTCTACTTCAATTTATTAATGTGGTGTATTATACTGATTGGTTTTCTTATGTTGAGCCACCCTTGCATACCTGGTATAAAGCCCACTTCACCGTGATGTATAATTTTTGTAATGTGTTTTTGGATTCAGTTAACAAGTATTTTGTTGAGAATTTTTGCATCTATATTCATTAAAGAAATTGGCCTGTAATTTTCTTTTTTCATAATATATTTATTTGGCTTTGGTATTAAGGTGATGTGAGCGTCATAGAATGAATTTGGTAGCGTTCCTTGTTCATGTTTTTAAAAAGTTTGAGAAGGATTGGTATTAGATCTTCTTTAAATGATTGGTAGAATTCACCTGTGAAGACTTCTGGTCCTGGACTTTTCATTTTGGGGAGGTTTTTGATGACTGTTTCAATTTATTTACTTGTGATTAGTTTGTTGAAGTCTTCTATTTCTTTTAGGTTCTATGTGGTTTGTTCATGTGTTTCCAGAAATTTGTCCATTTTATCAACATTTTCCAGTTTGTTGGCAAAGAGTTGTACATCGTACCCCCTTTTGATATCTTTTATTTCTGCTGGGGTCAGTGGGTAATTTCACTTTTCTCATTTCTGATTTTATTTATTTCCATTCTCTTTTTTTTTCTTTGTTAATCTAGCAAAGGGCTTATCAATTTTGTTGGTCTTCTTGAAGAACCAACATTTAGTTCTGTTGGTTCTCTCTATTGTTTTATTTGCCATTTCTTTTATTTCTGCTCTATTCTTTATTATTTCTTTCCTTCTTTCCTACATTGGGATTGGTTTGCTGTTCTTTTTCTAGTTCCTCCAGGTGTGCAGTTAGGCCTTTGATTTTAGCTCTTTATTTTAAATGTGAGCATTGAGAGCTAGAAATTTCCCTCTCAGCACTGCCTTTGCTTTATCCCATAGGTTTTTATATGTTGTGTTCTAGTTTTCATTCCTCTAGTTATTTACTGATTTTTCATGTAATTACTTCTTTGACCCACTGATTATTTATAACTGTGTTGTTTGATTTCCATATGTTTGTGAATTTTCCGTTTTTCCATCCATTATTGATTTACAGCTTCAGTCCATTATAATCAGAGAAAGTGCTTTGTATAATTTCAGTCTTTTTAAATTTATTGAGACCTGTTTTGTGACCCAACATATGGTCTATACTGAAAAGTATCCATAAGTACTTGAAAAGAATGTATATCCTGCTGTTTTGGGGTGTAATGTTTTATAAATATCTGTTAGATCTAGTTCATTTATCATATTATTCAAGCTCTCTGTTTCCTTATTTAGTCTCTCTCCAGATGTTCTATCTAATGCTGAGAGTGGCATATTGAAGTTTCTATTATTTTTTGTAAAGACATCTATTTTTCCCTCCAGTTTTGCCAGTGTGTGCCTCATGTGTCTTGTGTCAACTGGATTAGGTGCATAAATATCTATTGTAGTTATTTCTTCTTGATGAATTTTCCCTTTTATTAACATATAATGACTTTCTTCATCTCTTATAATAGTTTTGCATTTAAAATCTGTTTTGTTCAATATTAGTATCACTACTCCAGATATTTTTTGGTTACTATTGCATGGAATATCTTTTTCCAATCTTTCACTTTAAGCCTGATTGTGTCGTTATCTCTGAGGTGAATCTCTTAGAGACAGCATATAGATGGCTCATATTTTTTAAATCCATTCTGTCAGTCTATGTCTTTGGGGAGTTCAATCCATTAATGTTCAATGTTATTGCTGTAAAAGCATTACTTACTTCATCCATTTTATCCTTTGGCTTTCTGTTGTCATATCTTACAATTGTCTGTCTTTTTACCCTTTAAGTTACCTTTACTAATAATCTTCATTTCTATACTCTTCTCCAAGTCTCTCATCCTTATCTTTTCCTTTCAGTCTTTAACACTCCCTTTAATATTTCTTGCAAATCCAGTCTTTTGGTAACATACTCTCTGTTTTTGCTTGTCTATGAAGACTTTAAACTCACTTTCATTTTTAAAAGACAGTTTTTCCAGGTAAAGAATTCTTGGCTGGCAGTGTTTCTCTTTCAATACCGTAAATATATCATACAACTTTTCCCCTCCTCCATTGTTTATGATGAGAGATGGGAACTTAGTCTTATTGAGGTTCCTTTGTAGTGTGATGAATTGTTTTTCTCCTGCTCCTTTAAGAATCCTTTCAATATCTCTGGTATTTGTCATTCTAATAGTAGGTGTCTCAGGGTATGTCTATTCAGATTTAATCTGTTTGGTATCAGTTATCCTTGGATATTTATATTTATGTCTTTCATAATGGTTGGGAAGTTTTTGGTCATTATTTCCTCAAATATTCTTTCTGCTCCTTTTCTGATCTCTTCTCCTTTTGGGACAAGTTTGTGTATTTCATATTGTCATTCAATTCCCTGAGAACCTGTTCCATTTTTTCTATTCTTTTCTCTTTCTGTTCTTCTGTCTTTTCAACTTCACATGTTTGGTCCTCCAATTCTAATTCTCCCTCCACTAATTCAAATCTGGTCTTACATGTCTCTAATGTATTTTTAATTTCATCCATTGTATTCTTCATTCCCATAAGCTCTGTTACTTTTCTTTCAGGCTTTCAAATTGTTCTTTATGCTCACACAGTGTCTTCTTAATGTCTTTTATTCTTTAGTCATATTTTTCTTCAAGTATTTGAATTGATTTACGGGATTTGTGTGTTTTTCATTGATTTTTTAAATTAAATCTCATGTGTCATCAGGGTTTTTGGGTTGTTCCTTTGGCTGGACCATATCTTCCTATTTTTTGTATGGGTTGTTATCTTTTGTTGATACCTAGGCATCCGTTTATGTTGGTGAATTTACTGTGATGATCAATTTCTCTTGTTCCTAGTATATTTGCTTCATGGCTCTTCTATTATTTTTAGTTTAATTTTTTCTAAAACATTAATATTGTCCTGTTTAAGTAGTCAAAACAGGGCAGGGAGCTGCTAACAGGGCCTGACCCGGTCTCCCTGGTCTAGGAAAGAATTGGGAGAGATCATCCTTTCACTTTTCCAGCTGGCCAGCAAATGGTACTCCTCAGCAATTCCTTCCATAGAGATGAATCCTTCAATTTCCACTAACTCTTCTAAACCAGTTGATTATACAATTATATTCACTGGAGAGAAACCACACTCAGCCCTCAGCTGTTGCCTGCCTCTTCTCAGGGAGGAATCGGTCTTTCCCTCTCTCTGTTACCTGCTCAGCTGCAGATTTTACTAAGGCTGTTCCCTGGGAGGGGGGGCAGGTGGCGGTGGGGGGAGTAGGAGATGGGCGGGCAGCATTCCCATCAACTTAGAATTTTCCCTTTTGCCTTTCTGTTTCAGTGTCCTCAGTCCTTCCCAGATAACGTGTGTAGCACTCTCCTGGGTCTGAAGCCTTCCCCAAAGTGACACCCTTGGATAACTTCTATGCCTTCTCCCCTATTTTGCAAGCCAATAGGGAGGATTGGCTCTTAGTTGATAATTGTTGAAGCTGAGTGACATGTACATAAGGATTCATTATCCTATTCTCTATTTGCATATATGTTTGAAATTTTCCATTAAAAAATTGCTGAACTACAATTTTTTCATCCTATTTCAGTTCTTGAAGCTGGTAATAGAAAGAAAGAAGCAAGCTGAGGGTAGGCTGTGAGAGCGCAAAATCCTGGAAGACATCCATCAAAGTTCTAATGGCCAGAGCTGATAAGAACAAGGCAAAATAAATGAGAGCATTACAGGCTGCTCTAGATGCCTACAGAAGGGCACAAGGGGAAGGGAATCATCCACAGAACCCACAAGAATCAATTATCAGGTTGCAAAAATCTTGGTATACCCGAATATGAGTTTGAAATAGATTTGACTGCAAGTAAAATCAAAATCAAAATAGTAGTGGCTTAAACTAGAATGCTCTTTATGTTTCTATCACATCAGCAATGTTGGAGGCGAGTATTCCAGGCTGGGATTAAAGGCTCTGTGGTCCTCAGAAATCCAGGCTCCTTCCAGCACCATTCTGCCAAGCCCTTCTCATGGTCCAAGAGAGTGGGCCCTCCATTCCAGGCAACAGGATGGAGGAAGAGACCAGAAAGAAGGCAGAGAGGGAGAGCAGCTCTCCATTTAGGAAGGTTATTAGAAGCCATCACTCTGAAGGCTGTGACCAGACCATATGTGGCAGCACCAGCTTTTTTTCTGCCAATATATACATTATAGAGCCACGGCAAAATCTGCCAGCTATGAAAAAAACAGCATTACACCAAACTCTAAGCCAATATTTAGAGGTTGCACAAGCTACAAGAAGCAGATTTCAGTTTTGTTTCCTAATTGCTTCCTATGAAAAAAAAAGCTGACCTAGCAAGATCTTCTTCTTACAAAAAATTCGAAAACCTGAAATTAATGAGAAGACAAACTTGGTTTATTTTCATAAACAGCTCTTTTATATACACTTCTGGGTATTATCATGGCATCAAAATGGATGATGGGATCTTGTGACCTCCTGTGGGGGTGGCAGTTAGTAGACAAAAATGAGCTATCAAGAGTTTTGTTAACACACTGATCTAAGCCCAGCTAAAACCACCCAACCTCCCCCATTCCTCCTTCCCTTTTTCTCTTCAATTTTCCCAGTTATTTTAAAGGCAGGAATCACACTGAAAATTGAGCAAGAGCAGGAGCGAAAGAGTTGCCATGTTTATTTAATTGAAATTAAGTGGTGTGTGGTCAGATCTCTCAAGGAAAAGTTTTTATTTTTAAATAATCAGTTTCAAGCTTATAATTTTAATAAATATTCTTCTGATGTAAACCTAAACTTCAGCATTGGGGGTTCATTGTGTCCTCTACTTCAGTGGTTCTCAAAGTATAGACCGCACCCCCCTTCCCCACCCTCCAGCAGCACTTGGGAACTTGTTACCAATGCAAATCATTTGGCCCAAACTTAGACGTACAGAATTCATCCAGGAGATTCTTAACCATGCCTGGGATTCTGATGATACACTCTGAGGATCTCTGTTCTAGGTCAATGATTCTCAATCCTGGCTACACATTGGAATCACCTAGGAAATTATGAAAACTACCAGAGACGCTTACTTGATTGGTTTGGGGTGTGGTCCTGGGCGTGGGAGTTTCTGAAACTTCCCCAGGTGATTCTATTGCTCAGCCAGGTTTGAGAAGCATTGCTCTTTCTTGCCTGTCGGTCATGTTGGACTTTGTGCTCACGTAAAGTCACTCAAATAAACTACCTTCCAGAAGCAGTGGGGAACTAGTAAGAATGCCTTCCCAAATCTGCGCGGATTCTGGAAATTAGTGGTAAAAGGACACTATGTACAGAAGATTCATGGGAGGGATATTTGGGGAGAGGTAGAGGCAGATGCAAATATGATAACAGCAAATGTTTGTGGGAAAATGTTTCATCAGGGAATCCCAAATGAGGCAAGGACAGGTTAAAGCCTGGAAAGCTGAAATTTGAGTAGTGCTTTTGGAAGGGAGATGGGGGATGCTGTAATAACAGAAATGTAATTTATTCCCACATTGCTAATGCTTTTTTTTCAAACTATTTTTTGTTCTTTATTACATACACATATGAACCCACAATAAACACATAGTGTTGGACTTTGTTAGTGTTTTACTGAAACTTCCAAAATGTAGCATAGTATATGCATCATTCCACATCAATCCTTTCCTCGTGTCTTCAGCTAATCACTGATAGGAATCCCAACAATCAGGAATCATTTTATCTGCTATGGATCTGTCTACAGCTACCACTACTATTGCTTTTTAAGACAACCAGAGTTCTGTCCCCCAAACTTACCCCACCTACACTGCCAATTAATACCTCTCTGTGTTTATCCACAACCCTTTGGCAGGTAGGAGAGGGAAGAGAGAAGAGAATGTAATTAGCATGGCTGGATGGAGGATGGGAGCACAGTGATGCTTACTTCTATCAATCCATAAGTAAGACCAAGCAATCATTTTGATATATATAAAAAAATTAGTCAAAATACAGTATCTTCTCATAAATATGTGTACATTATTTTAAAGACCAGGACTAAAGCATAAGTTTCTCATGATAAAGGGTATGTTAAAGTAATAGCCACCATCACACATCCAAAAAACCATAACAATAATAGATGTTGTTAATAATTGACAGCAAATATTTAGCACTTTCTATGAGCATGGCTTAGAGCTAAGCAATCAATGTGAATATCTCATTTAATCCTCACAACAATGCTAAAGGTGGAGCTTACTATTAACCCTATTAATTCCTCTTTGCTGATTAGGAAACTAGAGAACAGAAGTCAGAAAACTTGCCCATGGTCACATAACAAAAAGTAAGAGAAATCAGATTTGAGCCTGAGGAAGCTGGGTCCCCAGGCTGACAGCCAGCTGGTGTGCCTGGGTAGGAGCAGTGGGGAGAGGGGGAGGAGAGGGCAGGAGCTGCTGTCTGAGACGATTTACTCTCATTGGCCTGTTCAGTCTTTGCAAGACTTAAGACAGGAGAGGCCAGATTGATCTAAATAATAGTTTAAAACAATCATTCTGGCTGCTGGGTGGAAATTGAGCTGCTGGAACTTAGAGTGGAGCACGATATCTGTAGGAGGCTGCACATGTCCAAATGGTCTGAGAGTGGCTTGGATTAGGTTTGCAGCAATAGAGATGCTAAGTAGATGGATATGTGAATTATTTTGCTAAGGATAACTACAAACTGGTAAGAATGTGGTCAGGGCTCCTGTTCCATCACCATTTCCCACCCTTTTGGCCACAGAGACTGAATCAGGCAGCAGAAAGGAACTGATTAGTCATTGGCCACTGCAAATTCCCCCTAGTGTATGAAGAAAGAAACCTCGGGTCCCTCAGTGGGAGAAAGGAAGCTTGGGATTTAAATTCCCTTAAAGAAGAGAAAGAAAGTTCTTTTAAACAAAGAGAACTTGGAGGAAGGGTTTAAAGATGCAAATGAATGCAAGCTATTACTTTTTCTTCCAGGGAAACTGCAGCTGTCTCTACCTTTAGAATTCAAAGATCTGAGAAGAGATACAGGGCTTTTCCCAGTTTTGCAAACTGCAGTTCTCACCCTGTTGGTGAGAAACCTATTGGTGAGTTGTGAAATCAAGTTAGTGAATGAGACCAGCATATTTTTCTAATGAAATGTCGTAAAAGAAAAGATTATATTATTTCACTCATCATAAGCAAAAGTACTGTTTCGGTAAAATTTTGTTTCATATGTACTTGATGGCAATGTAAGATGTATTTCTGAATTGAGTTCAAGACAAAAAACGTAAGTAACCATTTCAGGATGAAAGAGACTAATACTGCAAACAACTCTTAATGATATTAGACATTACAAAGAGCTGCGGAGGTGAATCAGGCTGGTCTCAACCCAGGCCTAGGGTTAGGGAATGGCAGAGACCCTGAAGTGAAATCATCTTGGGGCTCAAATGAAAAAAAGTGAAAAAAAGAAGGCTGACCTTCTTTCCCTTTGGAAAGAAAGCCAGAGGCAGATATCATAACATGACCCAATCCAGCTCTGGAGAGGCAGATGTCAAGCCAAAAGTGACTGAAAAGCAAATCAGAAGAAATGCAATCTGAAGGGCCCTTAACAGTTTTAATGGGAGCCATCTTGACTGAGTATAAGACTTGGGTATGGGAAACTGCGGTCTGGGACAAAGGGAATGGGTTGATGGGGAAGAGGTAGGCCTGTGAGGTGGTGGCAGAATGCTGGGAGAGAAGAAATATACATCAGATTGGATGCCATCAAACAAAATAAATGAAAACAGTAAACAATTTATTGATTTACTTGCAAGACAATGTATCATTCTATTGATAAAAAGTAACAAATTCAAAAGCAACCTTGAAAACAATTTTATATAGATACCCATTGAAGAGTTAATATGGCTGATAATTCTTACAAATCAATACTTCACAGTAGTCTGAAGCCTGAGCTTGCTATCCTTATGTCTTATAGATAGAATGTGTAGGAATTCTGCACCCAAAAATGCATCTAGTGGGCAGGCCAGTGTCCTAAGCTTCAGAACAGTCACTTCCTTCTTTATGCAAGTAACTCCAGAACATTGAGAATCTTTTGCCATTCTGGAAACTTGGCATCCTCTGATTGTGTCTATTGACACCTTGTTGCCAAGCATATTTCTATACAAAATGGGCACAGGAAAATTCTCAACTATTATCAAAACATTATGCTATATAAAAGGGTATACAATAATGAAAAGACATTGTATCTATCCATAAAATCTAATAATCTAATAAATTTACAATTTGATAATCCCTGTGTGTTAATTACTAAAATAGAAATGTACAGGCATGTCTTAAACATCAGTTACGTGATTATCTCTCCCCATTTACAGGCAAGGAGAGACAGCTTAAAACCATCTCCTACAATTATTTAGCTACTAAGCCTATGGAAACTACAAAGACTCCAAAGTCTATCAAAGCTTTCTGCTATAGCACAGTGTGCCTCCCTCAGTCATTCCAATGTTTCTCAGGGTCCAAAGTCTCATTCATCTGCTGAAAAGCTTCTATGAAGAGCTGAGGTTCTCATGGGCAGAGGCTCAAGGGAGCACCACTGTCACCTTCTCCAGGCTGCTCAGGACAGAAGAAAGGACGCAAAGGCTCCAAAGAGGACAGATTACTCTGCATATAGATGATGGCATCATTTCTTACATCAAAAAACTTGATTTCCTCCAGGTCAACATCTAGGAAAATTCCCACACGGTCGAGGTCAGGGCTTGCAGGAATTCTGGTCTGTGGGAAGGAGCTAGGGTAGATTGCATTTCCCTTCATGCTGATGACCCAGAAGCCAAGCTCAGGGGATAATGTGCTCTTCTCCTCTCTGTTCACAGACTCCTTGCAGACACCTAAAGCCCACTCCTTCCCCTCTCCCACTTCTACTTCCCAATAATGGCGGCCAAAAAGGAAGCGGGGGGAGCCCAGGACACAGGCCATGTGGGTGAATCTCTCAGGCCCTTCCAGCGGGTTGTGGCAGATCTTTCCACACTGGGCACTCCTTAGGTCATCGGACAGGACAAGGAAGGGGTTGGCAGTGGCAGCATCCAGGGTCATCTTCTCTTTGAAACTCAGGATTGCATCCCTTATATGTAGACTTTGTTCCAGTAGGGGGGCATGTTGCTTGATGAGATGTGTTAATGCTTGGATTTGCCATTCTTCCTTAGGAGGTTTATCATTTACTTCTCGACACAGGGGGCAGGTCATTGTTGACCTTTCCCTTTCTCGCATCCAATTTAAAATGCAATTAAAACAGAAGGTGTGTGCACAGGAAAGAGAAATGGGTTTGCAGAAAAACTCCAGACAAACAGGGCATCTTGCCGCCTCTTGCAGACTTTCAGCCATTGTTCCTGAAGGTCACTCTTCAGCAGTAGAGGAAGCTGAGTGGAAATTGCCCTTTAGTAGCTTCTGTATAGATCTGGAGCCTTCTGCTCTTCAATAACTAGAATGTGTCTAAATCCAATACAAAATAAAATAATTTAATTCTTTCTGTAACTTATGCATGAAAATGATACCAAATAACTGGTGATTCATAGTAAATTTACCATCTGTGAGGAAAATCATCAAAATCCTATGTGAAATAACAGAGATTTTCTTATTGTGGAACCCAATTGCACAGACAAAATATCTTCCAGATTAAATGAAGTACAACATTCTTAGAAGACTCTGTAAGACTTGAGAGGTGTGAATAAAACTATAATGTAATGATTGGTGTCACCTATTCTAACAGTATTAACACATTATGTTAGAGCATAATCTTGACTCAGCATAATAATCCAACAACAGAAAAATGTTATACAAATAAAGAAATTTGTTCCTTTTATGATTATCCCTGGTAAAAAATAGAGGAGAAAAAAATCTATACACAAAATAAGAGTATGACTAATTAATATAATACATCAATATAATGCAGTATTAAGCAAGTGTTAAGTGTAAAAACTAGAAGTGAGGCAGGCTAGTAAATTAGGGAATCAACAGACTGATCAGGAACCTGGCAGGAAGCCCATGTGACCACGATACCCCACAAGATGGCTGCTGGAAGAACCTGTGAGAACCCCCATTCGGAATGAGATTTCCTCCAGAATAAAGGAGAGGCCCCGGATATTCTCCAGGGGTCTTATCATTGGGCCCTTCTGGGGGATTGAGGAGTGTGCTAATCAATCAAAACAGCAAACAACTGGGATTCTTCCCCCTACATTAGCAAAGGGCTGGAATAACTAATGGTTTAAAAAGCAAGTGCAGAAGCCAAACCGGCCCTGTTCTTGCCTCCTTCCCCACTGCCTGGATCAGCACACAAGTAAACCTGAGCCTGTAGTCTGTAAATCAGCCCTCTTTATCTCTTGTCAGCCCCTTCCTCTCTACCTGGGACCCATAATCTGTTATTTTCTCCCATTTCTCTTCTCCCCATTCCTAAATAAATTACTGGCCTACCTAAATTGGCTTGCACGTAAAATTCATTTTTTGTAGCTTAGCCAAGAACCTAGAGAAAATCTGGCAACACATTTTGGCAAACCTAGCCAGGAGAAGAAATATTGGTGAATCAAATTATGAGTCAAGCTCTGAATCATATAGCCTGTTTAAAGCCTTCCTCTGGTTATCCATTCTAAGCGAGTTCCCCTTCAGGCCCCCACAGGACATAATCCCGGGAGGGAGGGGGATGGGGCGTGGGACCTCCCTGTGTCCGCACCACACGCCCAGGCTTCTTGGACCTGACCCCAGCCAGGAGGGCCGGGGTACAGGGCAGGGGCTCAAAGCAGGGCACTGCCAAGACAGGGGTTCCCGGGTCAAGCTCCGGGCGCTGCGAAGCCACCTTTTCAAGCTTTTTTTTAGCAGCCGCGGGCTCTGCCTGCGGGCCGGGCTGCCACTACCTTCCTCCGCCTTCTTCCCGTGGGGGCAGCGGCAATGGCGGGAGCAGGGGTCTTGTGCCTTCCCGTGGGTCCGTGCCTTTGCTGGCCTGCCCTGCTGCTGACCACACCTAGCTACCTAGTCTGGATTGGGGTGGGAAGGCAGCAGCGGGTAGAGAGGAGGGGGATGTTGTGGGGTGGCCCCTTAACCCTTTTCCAGGGGTGTCATAATTAACCTTGACTCCACATTTAATCTCCTGACTTCATACTACTGAATTTCTCATTTTGGGTTTATGAAAATGCATTTGCTAGTGAGTGAAGTCATTGCCTCAGGGCCCCAAGGCCTGTGAGCTGGAACAATTGATCTCTAATCCCTTAATGGCCTCTGATGTCTGGTATAACTGGGAAACTCCCAGGCAGCATAGTCAAACTAGGACTGCTTTTTAAGACCTCTGTAAGAATGGGTGAAAGAAAAGACGTTTTTGGCCCCTTTTCCAAGAAGGAGCAATGCACGGCTTGGTAGCTTCGGTCTAGAATCTTTTCAGTCCATCTCTCAAGTCCAAAACAGTCCCAGAAATGCCCAGCAGTGAGGGCTTTGTGATTCCCGGGGTGGTGGGAGCCACAGCAGCCAAACGTCCCCTGAGACTTAGCTCAGGCGCTTCAGTTTGGGTAACGGTGTAGTCAGTCTCGGACCCTGGAATGCCAGGGGTGCCGGGAACCAGAGCAGTACCTCTGGCCATCCCCCAAGACTTTAGAGGTCTTGGGCACTTTGGTTCAGAGAGCAGCGAAATGCACCCTGAGATTACCTTGGGCACTTCAGTTTGGGATTTTTAGGCATCTCCCAAGACCTAGGCAGGCCACGGGGATGCCTGATGGCAGGGCTCTGGATTAAATTCTCAGAATCCTGAGACCAGAGCATCAACTCCAAATTATTTGGAGTGGTAAATGTTTTAGTCAGACTTGGACTCTGGGATGACTAAAAAGTGCTTCTTCATTCTCCCTAGAATAATGGGCATGGTCTCTAGCCTACTAGCAGATTCCCCATAGGAGTGTCTTCTCCTCAGAGATCAGGAAAATCTGCCTGCTGCTGGTCTACACAGCCACAGTACAGCCGAAAGCAGCCTCTGAATGGGACCCTGAATTCCAGTTGAACCTGTGCAAGGAAAAAAACGAGGACAGATAGATCTGAGGGCCAGAAACCTCATGTCATGTATTCTTAAAGAGATGAGGAAATATACCTCAAACCTCCATGGACTCCCTTTTAGAAACAGCCTTCTCGGTTTTAAACTCGGTTGTGCCTAATAAGGGGTGTGAATGGGGATCAAGATCCAGACTGGTTACTACATCTCCCCTGGAAAATAAGAAACCTCATATGCCATCAATTAAGATAAAAAATTCCTAAAAAATTGCTAAGGGTGTAAAATTCTCTCTTCTGTTTTAATCTGTGCTTAACTTTGTGTACAACTTTGAAATCTGTGTTTAACTTTGTGAGTCTGCTTGTGTCTAGGAAATCAGATTTGTGGTTCACCTGTTACAAACTGAATAACAGTGAAAGGTAACCTGAAAATGAGTCTTTAAATGTCAATACTGTCTTCCAATTGGATTTAGTGTATAAATCACAAGTAGAATTGGTTCAACTGCCAGAAAAGCAGAAAACTTAGCAAAGTTGTTACTAATAAAATTCTTGTGGCCTAGTTAATAAAGGTACCCAATTTGCCTTAAAGTAAAAACTTCCTAGAAACTGTAACAAAGAGTTAAGATCATTATACAGATGCCTTTATATTATAAAACAGAAGGATAATAACTGAATTTATAACTGGGTAGATTTAGCCTAAACCTACGATTGTAGGTGTAATCTTAAACTGAATTTACCTTTGTTTATGGTCACTTCAGGCCTAGCCTCACCCCTTGCCTTTGCTTATGGTTATTTCATGACAGCTTCTGCCCCCTACGGCTTAGAGGAAAGCAAACTTAAGACATCCCTGCCTCCTGTCCTTCTACTGGCCTCAGTGACCTTGCTTTCTCTCGTGGCTCCAAGTGTGGACTAAATTGTGGCCTGGTGGAATTCTTGACCCTCGGGGTTGAAGGTCGACTCTTCCAGTCCAGCAGCTGCCGGAGTCCTGTTATCTCCAATAACTGGGAAGCGAGGGAGGCCTTCTGCCTTGGCTGTTGGGGGTTCCTAAAAGCAGCAATTCATGAGAGAAACCAGTTTCCCTGAGGCCTTGATAGGCTTAGTGAGTATACATAGAATTAATCTTGCTCATCCAAGGTCTGCCAAAGTCAAAGCAGGAAATAAGCAAAGTTCTGAAGCAAAGGACAACTGTATTAAAGCATTGGGGACATTTTGGTTATAAGCCAATAATTAAGGAACAAAATTCTTGTGCAAAACTTCATGGTCACAGTGCAAATTAGAGTAATTAAAAAGAGCCTTCAAAGAAATCTTTTAAATGTTATCTTATAGTTGAACTTATTCTGTAAGAGAATGAAAACTAGAACAGTGAGTTCTGTGTTTCTGTGATCAAATTCTATTCATGTCTGCCTATTTGCTCAATATGCATCTTCATACATTGGGATGGTAATAACAAATTAACAAATAAAATTCCTAGATGAGCTCTATTCAAATTGAAAAATCAAATATGCAACTATACATGTAAATAAGTATTCTTGGAGCCCAAATTAAGATGAGCAGGATGGAAGGGTCATATAGAAATCTAAATATAGAAACTTGGGAAAGGAAAAAGTTTTTCCTAAGCTCTTTAACCTGCCCTACCCCCCCCAAGACTTTCTCTTTTCAAGAGCTGTGGGGGAAGGACAAGATGTGACAGATTAGCAGCCTGTCTTCTGGACTGGGGAATCAAGAATCAGTTTGTCCTGTAATTCCTCAATTCAAACCTTTTAACAACCTTAAAATAAGGGTGGCTAAAAATCCTATTACTAAATTTCAATAAGTAAAGAAAAAGCCCTTGAAAGCTATGGAAAGATATCTTAAACAGTTTTCCAGAACCTAGCAGTCAGTGTGCTTTTAAGATTATTCACAGTTCTAGAATTTTATTAAAGAGGTTGTTGCCTCCTGTAAATGAAGGAAAAAGAACATTCCTTGCATAAACTATAACAGTTTCAATTTTACTTAATTTGGGTGTTATCTCCCTAGGTTTATGAAATACCAAGTATATAAATTAACATTATATGTATTAAATCATTAAGGTGATGAATGTTTTGAAGTTCATATCTAATGAAACTAAGTTAAAAAAATGTAGATCTTCCCTCTCTTAAATGGATAAAGTAAATTCCATTGGTTGCTAATTGTAATTTAAGGTAAAGTAACCAGTCTATGTGGTTGTGGCTAATTATAAGGAGTTTGTAAAAGCATCTTCTAAACTGAAGACTTTAAATGGCTAATTCCAGGAAGACATTATCAACTAGAAACCTAAATTGATATTAATGGCAAAAAGTAACTTCATAGCAGGGAAACCTGTTGGAGGCCACCTCAATCTGCATATTCAAGTGGTGGTAAGGAAAGATAATCTTGATTCCACTTGGAATCTTCAGTTTTCATAAAATAATGGAAAAAGTAGTTTTTCCTGTATTGCTAAAGTAAAATACCTGTTAATTAACATCTTCATGGTAAAGGTGTAGAAGTAAAAAGCAAAGTACTAAACCAGTTAAGTTCATTTGATATGTTACACATTGCATTGGAAGTGTTTAAACGGTGTATAAAAATCAAAAGAGATAGACTTCAGCATTGTCAAGCTCTCTTGTGCATTCAAACCAGGCCTTCAATACACTGCAGGTTGCCTCTCCATTTGAGTTATTGGCTAAGTTGGTCACTGACCCCTAAAACAGTAAAAGTATCTACTCCATCTCTGGTTGTGCTCCTGAAGTGGATGAAAACTATGTTGCAGTTTCAAACTCTTGCAGCAGCCAGCGATGGCTCAAAATGGCCAGATGTACAATGGACATTGCTTCCAGACTGGCACTGTTTCATAGTCCCGAAGGGCGCTCTGCACCAGGCTGGTGGAATACTGGGGCCTACCTTCCTAGCTTCTCTCTAGGGTCAATGGTGTTGCAACATGCTGGCTGTGTGGAGCAATGATTACCAGAATGACATAAGTAGAACTTAAACACAGTTGGCATTATGGCCTGCTCCCATGGAGAGATAACATGAATGGTATTGCAAACCTGGAGCTTAGATCTATTAATTGCAGCTCAAAGAGAAACTATGCATTGAGTAATGCATTGATTAGTGTTAAGTACTGTACCTATATGCCTGATGATTATGGCGATATCTTTTCTATTCTTTCGATTTTTTTTTTTTAAAGATTTATTTATTTATTTATTTATCCCCCCCTTGCTGCTTGTGCTTGCTGTGTCCATTCGCTGTGTGTCTTCTCCATGTATGCTTATCTTCCCCTTGCTGTGAGGTCCCGCTGCATCAGCCCCTC
>JAQZBX010034562.1:0-24941 GCA_029593785.1 Cabassous unicinctus | reverse complement strand
GTGGTAGATGAGGATTGTGATTAATAATATAAATACAAGAATTTCTTCTAAAAGGTATTAAGAATATGGTGGTATATATGAGAAAATATAACTAATATACCTCATGGACATTAGTTAATAATATTCTAATAATTTTGTTGCAAAAGCAAAGAAAGTACTATATCAATGCTCTAAGTCAATAAAAGGAATATAGGATTCAATTTTATGTGATATGAATATTCTAATATGATTAAGCATTTTTCCTTCTTAATTTTCTTCATTAACAAGGAGACCATGATCATGTCATGTCACCAATTTGTGTTCATTGGCATATCCTTCTAAACACTGGAAGAACAATTGAGATTGTTTTTAGGATTACATGTGATAAAAAGTGCCCCAACAAAATTTTTTTGGAGTAATGTCTCATAACTTTTTAAGCTATCTTTTGTCTTTTGTCTTTTGATATACATATATATCTGTATTCTTTCAACTATATGAGCAATATGTACAGTTTGCATATAATTCAAATAATCTTATTGCAGTCTTACATATATTTTATGCCCCACATAGGTATATTACGGTGAAGATGGAATTAATATAATAAGTGTAGTTTCTCCACATGGCGAAGTTTCAACACTGCCATCCTGCTGCAAGATGTAAAATTAGGAAATCCATTGACATCCCATTACTCCATGCATCAATTCCCTCAATAATCTCTTTATTTAACAAAGTTAGACTCATTCATATTTTCTCTACACATGGCTATTCTGCCCCTTTTATTTCAACCTATAATTATCACTATACTTGTTAAATATAAATCTTTGTTCCATCTATGTGCCAGTTAAACCCTGAATCTCAGTAGAGTTGCAACAAGGAGACAATGGACAATACCCATCCAAAGGAACAGAGAAAGTCTGCACATACAAGCAGGACAGTTGCATCCATCTGCCCCATGGTATCTAAGACCCCTCTCAATTAGAGGCAGAGTGGGCATCACCATCCCCAAATCTTGAAGATTGAGGAATGAACAATGGACTAAAGTAGAATTTTTATTATTGTATCATAGAATTATTATTCTAGCAAAGGAAGAACTTTTATCATTCATATAAAGACATTCACCACCAGTGGGTCTGAGCGGAGAGAGAGGGAAGAACAGGCATAATATGGGGGCATTTTGCAGACATTAGAATTGTCCTGCATGACATTGCAATGACAGATACAGGCCATTATATATTCTGTCATAACCTACAAAATTGTGTGTGACAAAGTGTAAACTATAATGTAAACTATAATCCATGGGTAGCAGCAATGCTTCAATATGTGTTCATCAATTATTACAAATGTACCACACTAGTGAAAGATGTTGCTAATGTGAAAAAGTGTGGGAGTGAGAGGGAGTGGGACTTATGGGAATCCCCTACATATTTTATGTAGCTTTTATGTAATCTAAAGCTTTATTAGAATAAAAATTAAAAATAAAAAAAAACTCTTTAATAGTTGTCTTCATGTACACATTCATTTTATATTTATAGTGATTATATATTGGAGCATCAATTCTATAGTAATATACTCAGGCTCCAGAAATTGAATGCTTGTTTTTTGTTTGGCTGGTTTATCGTATATGCTTCCTTTCATATTATAGATATTCCCTTCACTTTTAATGCGATGAAAATTTTAGTTTTAATATTTTTTTTTCATTTTAAAAGTATTGAGGTATATCATTCATAAATGAACATGCATAAAAAAGTGTATAATAAAAGGTATGAACTTACAAAACAAACATGCATAACATCATATAGGGTTCACATACATCACTCCACCACAAACAACTTGCATTGTTGTGAAAAAAATTGTTACAAATTATGAAAGAGCATAATCAAAACATTACTACTAACTATACCCAATATCTTACATTTGATGTGTTTCCCCCAACCCACCGTATAATTAAGACCCTCTATTAATATTAAATATTTGTTATATTTCATGAGAGAATAGTCTCACTTTTGTCTGTTAACCAAAGTACATCTTCCACCACATGATTCACTTTGTTATACAGTCACATTCTTTGTAAAATCCATTCAAAATGTATGCTCATTGGCTCTGGTTTTCATCACAGAGATGGGCTTTCATCACCTCAGTGAATTTTAGAATGTTTTCATTACTCCCAAAGGCAAATTCCCATACAACCTTATAACCCCTATTGTTAACAGTTGGAATTTATATATTATCTTCTTTGCCATTGCTTCAAAAATATTACAATATTACTGGTAACTATCATCCATAACTTAGATTAGTTGTAATTTTCTTGTGTATCACCATATTCTTAACACCTTGGAATAGAAGAACATTCTTATATTTATAACATTATCTACAATCATCATCCATCACTGGAATCACTACATTATACAGTTACTAGTTTTCCTGTAGCTTCCTTAAAATTGACATTTACATCCCTAAACTACCACTTTCAGCCACAATCACATTTATAAATATGATAGTTATACTCCTTATAATGCATTAACATCAACTCTATTCATTTCCACACTTTCACAACAAACCTTATTAAAGATTCTACATACATTAAGCATCAGCTCTCTTTCCCAACCATTTCTCTTTCCCATTCTCTCTTCTAGTTAGCTATAGTGTTTACCTCCATAAGTTTACTCATGATGTTTCATTCATATTATTTAAGCCATTCAATATTTGTCATTTTTTCTGGCTTATTTCACTCAACATAAGGTCCTCAAGGTGCTTTCATTTGGTCAAAAATACCCCAACTTAATTTCTTCATAAAGCTGAGGAGTATTCAATTGTATGTATATACCATATTTTATTTGTTCTTTCATTGGTTAATGGATACCGGGTTTCCCCCCCATATTTTAGCAAATGTGAATAATGTTGCTATGAACATCAGTGTGCAAATGTCAGTTTGCATCCTTGCTTTCATTTCATCTGAATATATTCTTAGTAACGGGTTTGCTGGATTATAAGGCAGTTCTATATTTAGCTTCTTGAGGTATCAGTAAACTGTCTTCCACAGAGACTGCACCATCTTATATTTACTCCAACAGTGAAGAAGTTTACAATTTCTCCACATCATCTTTGGCACTTGTATTTTTCTGTTTTGTTCAAAATAATGACTGTTCTATAAGGTATGAAATGCTATCTCATTGTAGTTTTGCTCTACATACCCCTAAAAACTAGTGATGTTGAACTTTTTTTTTTTTCATGTGCTTTTTGGCAATTTGTATTACCTCTTTGGAAAAATTTCTATTCAAGACTTTTGCCCAATTTTAATTGGATCACCTGTCCCTGTGTAACAGAGTTGTATAATCTCTTTACATACATAAGTATAAAAACCCTTCTCAGATATGTGGTTTCTAAATATTTATCCCCTTGAGTAGGCTGCCTTTTTACTTTCTTGACAAAATCATTTGAAGCACAAAAATGTTTAATTGTGAAGAAGTCCCATATATATATTTTTTTTCTTTCATTTTTCATGGTTTGGGTGTAAAGTTTAAGAAACTACCACCTAATGCAAGATCATGAAGATGTTTCTAAACATTTTCTTCTAGGAGATTTTTTGTTGTAGTTTGTATATTTAGGTCCTTGATCCATTTTGAGTTAATTTTTGTATAAAGTGTGAGATAGGCATTCTATTTCTGTCTTTTAGATATGGATATACAGTTCTCCCAGCACCATTTGTTGAACAGACTGTTCTGGCCCAGCTGGATGGGCTTGACAGCCTTGTCAAAAATCCCTTGACCATAAATGTGAACATCTATTTCTGAAATCCCAATTCAATTGATTGACATGCCTATCTTTATGCCAGAAACATGCTGCTTTCACAACTATAGCTAAGTAATATGTTTTAAAGCCAGGATGTGAGAGACTAGAACTTTGTTGTTTTTAAAGGTATTTTTGGCTATTCAGGGCCATGTACCCTTCTGAAGAAATTTGAATATTGGCTTTTCCAATTATACAAAGAAGGCTGTTCAAATTTTTATTGGGATTGCATTGAATCTGTAATAAACTTAAGTAGAATTGGCATCTTGATGATATTTAGTTTTCCATCCATGAACATGGAATGTCCCTCCATTTATTTAGGTCTCCTTTGATTTCTTTTAGTGGTGTTTTGCAGTTTTTAAAAATACAAATATCTTTAGGTAATTGTTTATCTTTAATCCTAAATATTTCATTCTTTTAGTAGCTATTAGAAATGGATTTTTTCCCCTAACTTCCTCCTTAGATTGTTCACTAGTAGTGTATAGAAACAATAATGATTTTTCCATAATACTCTTGTGTACTGTCACTTTGCTGAACTTGTGTATTAATTCTAGGAGCTTTTTTGTGGCTTTTTCAGGATTTTCTATTTATTGGATCATGTCATCAGTGATTTGTGAAAGTTTTGCTTCTTCCTTTCCTATTTCAATGCTTTTTTAATTTCTTTTGCTTGCCTAATTGCTCTAGCTAGACTTCTAATATGACATTGAATAACAGTGCTGCCATTAGTTACTCTTGTATTTTCCCAGATCCAGCAGTGAAGTTTCCAGGCTTTCACCATTGAGTATAATGTTAGCTGTAGATTTTTCATATATGCACTTTACATTTTGAGAAAATGTCCTTCTATTCTTATCTTTCAGAGGTTTTATCACGAAAGAATGTTGGAATTTGTCAAATGCCTTTTCTGCATCAATTACGATGACCCTATGATTTTTCCTCCTAAAGTTAGTAACATGGTTTATTCCTTTGATTGATTTTCTTATGTTGAAACATCATTGCATATCTGGTATAAAATCCACTTGATAATGACATATAGTTCTATTAATATATGGTTAGAGTCAATTCACACGTATTTTGTTAAGGATTCTATATTTATTAGAGAGATTGGTCTACAATTATTTGTGTATGATATATTCATCTGGCTTTCACATTAGTGTGACATTGGCTTCAAAGAGTGAATTTGGTAATGTTAACTCCTGTTCAATTTTTTGGAAAACTTTGACCAAGATTGGTGTTCATTCTTTTTTTAAAAATATATCTTTTATTTTTAAAAAAGGTATTTAGATTGCATAAATGTTACATAAAAATATAGGGGGTTCCTATATGCACCAATTCCTACACCTCCCACATTTTCCCACATTAACATCTTTTATTAGTGTGGTACATTCATTAAAATTGATGAAAACATTTTAGAGCATTGCCACTAAGCATGTATTATAGATTACATTGTAGTTTACACTTTCTCTCACACAATTTTGTAGGTTATGGCAAGATATGTAATGGCTGTATGTGCCATTGTAATGTCATTCAGGAAAATTCCCAAGTCCCCAAAATGCCCTCATATTTCACCTGTATTTCCCTTTCCCTGCCCTCAGAACTTCTAGTGGACACTGCCTCCACATGAATGATACAGTTTCTTCCATTGCTAGAATCACAATAAGTCTATAGTAGAATACCAGTAAATCTACTTTAGTCTATAGTTCATTCCCCAATCCTGAGATTCTGGGATGGTGTTGCCCACTTCCTCGCTAATTGAGAGGAGGCTTTGATCCCATGGGGCAGATGGATGGGACTTTCTTGCTTGCAGTTGTAGACTATTTCGGTTCCTTGGGATGGTCTTCTCCATCATCATCACCTTGTTAGTTGTCCTGGGTGAGTCCAATGAACTGGAGAGTAGGTATTGCAACTCCATTGACTTTCAGGGCCCAGCTGACACATGGAAGCATAATGGCACACTGCATAGCAACAGTGCTGCAAGGGTGTGCCATCTGTCATCTTTATTTTGCTACTACTGCTTTCTCTGCTGCTGACACTATTCATCCCCCTTCCTCATGGGATATAGAAGTTCTAATCCAATGAAAGGCAGCTAAAGAACTACTGGGCAAAAAATTAAATGGGGCTGAGTATATTATACCAGAATCCCCTATGACACCAGAGGGACTTTCTAAATTGTTTAAGAGATGAAAGACTCCTGAAGTACTGATGCATGTGACAACATGGATGAACCTTGTGGACATTATGCTGAGTGAAATAAGCCAGACACAATAGGAAAAATACTGTATGGTCTCACTAATATGAACTTTGTATAGTGCACACCTATGGAGGTATAGAAGGGAATATAGGTTACCAGGAGATAGAATGGAGTAGAGAATGGTGAGCCAATTATTAATGTGCCAAGAATTTGTAATTTGGTTCATTGTAATGGTTAGGAAATGGATGGAGATTATAGTGAGTGTAATTAACAGCACTTAAGTGTGTGGGTGTGAACGGGGTTGAAAGGGGAAGTTTGAGGCTATATATGTTGCTAGAATGAAAGTTAGAAGATAAAATGGGAAACTATGACAAAGTAACCTCTGTGGTGACTGAGTATTGTTGTTAATAATACAAATATAAGAAAGTTCTTTCAGGAGCTATAATTAAGGTGCATCACAAGTATAGAGTATTGATAGTAGGGTGGTAAGGCATATTGATATTATTTATGCAACCCCAAAAAGAAAAAGATCATGTTTGTAAACTGGTCTGTTCCTCTGGATGTGATATACTTTGAATACATTAGATTCAGCTGACATGCCTTGATTAAATTACCTGTTAAGATTATGGCTTTGATTTGATCATGTCAGTAGGGCATGACTCAGGGTAGAGTCCCTGACTCCTTGAACCTATATAAATAGACACTCACTCAATAAGACACATAGGAAGAGAGATTCATAGACAGAGAAGAAGAGAGAACTTTGTCAGTTTTGATCCTGGAAACCAGGGGAGAGCTGAGCCATTTGCTTGATAGTTTGCTGCTGAAGAGAACAGAGCAGCTGAGCAGCTGATAAGGTCTGGAAGGAAATGAGGCCTGTGACAGACTGATATAGGAAGCCCTGAGACACAAGCCCTATGCCAGCCTCAGCTGAGATTAGAAGAAGCTGGAGCTATGGAGACTTAAGAGGGAGAAAGCCCAAGAGACCAGACAAAGAATGCCCACCATCTTGCTTCAACATATGGCAACAGACTTTGGTGAGAAAGCAGCCTTGAGCTGGCCTCTTTAGGGCCTTGTAACAGTAAGCTTTTACCTCAAATAAATACCTTTTATAAAAGCCAACAGATTTCTGGTACTTTGCACCAGCTCACCTTTGGCTGACTAATACAGGTGATATATGTGGAAAACGCATCTAAAACATACTTCTATGGGATATAAAAGTATTATTGTTGCCATAGATATGTTTTGTGGGTATAGACAAAGTAGCTAATAAAATATTAAACTTCCACTCTGGGGGTGTTCTGCCATTTTCTCCAAAAAAACACAAAAATCTCTGGAAACTATAAGCCTTGTTCAATAAAAGATAACAGGCCAATACACTAAGCCCTAGATCTTAATGCTTGCACTTATGATCCTTATTCCTGCGGTAATGAAATTAGGCCTAATAATAATTAATGGCAGCTTCCTTCTTACTCAATTGTTGTCTCTCTCTAAGAAAAATCCACAAATAAACTCACTACCTTCCCCCAAACATGGGACATGGTTCCGAGGGATAAGCCTCCCTGACATGGAGGGATTATTACCAAGCATTAATCACTGATGGATTTGGGAAAAAGACCTTGAACAAAAAGGGGACATATTAAATAAAACAGAGTATTTTATGGCTAAGAGATTTCAAAATGAGTTGGGATGTCATTCCATAGATTACACATATGCAGGGCTCAGGCAGACTTCACAAACTGCCACAGTAAACAAAGCCTCAATCAAAAGTGATACTGAGGATTCTAGAGCTCATACTATCTTGAGGCTATGGATGGAGTGGAGCTATTGGCAGGACATGAGGACATTCACATGAGGGTCACAAATACTGTCTTATCTTACAGGCCATGGAGGACTATGACAAATGGGACCCAATGGGATTATGTTTGCCAGTCAAGTAACAAATGCCACAGTATCACCTGAAATAAGGCACTTTGTGGATCCTGTCTATATGCCAAGTTCTCCCCGAAAGAGGAGATTTTATATCCATTATTTCTCCATATAATAGTCCTCTTTGGCCAGATCTTCAAGTCTTCATGAATGAAGATTTATAAACCATCAATTATATCAACATTAATTCACAAGTTCTAACCATCAAAGTTTGTATTCCTAACAACACCTAATTAATAAAAGATATACACGGGTCTACAGGAATATGGTCAATGGATTTACCATGACTGGCTTGATCATCTTGATTTACCTATACCTAAAATAAAATTCTTAATCACTGCTGCCAAGACCTTAAGAAATGGTCTCTAAAAAAACCACTTAATAATATGACTATATAGTTGATATTTGATTATGGGTTGACTCTAAATAAGGCCTCTGAGAGGACCTAGCCACATTCAGTCATAGTTTACATAAATGAGGTTGGGATATAGCATCCCATTAAAAACAAAGGTGACCAAACTTTGTCAAACTCCTTAGCATTATCTGGCCCTAAATAGACAGACAGTTTTTCATCACTCTCAAACACAAGCCATTCTAAAACACTAAGACATACAAAACACCTGGTAGAGTTATTCCTATTATGAATATAAAACATCCCACCTCTCTCATTTTCATTACAGCCCATATGCAAAAATGACATGTACATCTGCTCCTTTCCACTAGGGAGAGCCCCACCAATATGCCTAAAAATTAACACAACAAGCCATTTTCCAAGCATACCACATGTCCAATTGGGAACAGATTTTAAATTAGAGGCCTTGGCTAACTCCACATATGCCCCTTGGAGTCCTTGCCCTAATCATGGTCAACAGTGGCTCCCAATGGGTTTTTGGACTAAGAGACTTCTGAGTCTCCTACCCAATATACACCCATTAAAATGGCTGCTTATTGGGATCTCTATAATTAAGGTGCTTACAGGAAACAACCATTCAGACTGTGCACTTAGATTCCTATAAGGCTGTGGTTGAGAGAGAATCCCAACAGGATCTCAGAATAGCCACTGAAGCTTCACTGAAAAAATGGAAATGGTAGCTAAAAGAGAGGGCTAAATCTCACAAATAGTCCTTTCTAAATTGTAAGTGGACATATTTTAGGTACCCCAGAGGGAGAAGAGAAAGGAAGGGCACAGAAGGATAGGAGGAAGAAAAAATGGCTGAAAAGTTCCCAACCCTATTGAGGGAGAAATGAAGTGCAGCATACTCCGAACAGTATAAATCCTAACAGGCCTACTCCAAAACATATACTCATTAAACTGTCCAGTGTTTAAGATGAAGAGAGAATACTGAAGGCAGCAAGAGAAGAGAGAACCAACACATACAAGGGAAGCTCTATAAGATTAGTTGCTTTTTTTCTCATCTGAAATCATGGAAGCAAGAAAGCAGTGGTATGATATAGTTAAGGTGCTAAAAGAAAAACTTCCAGCCAAGAAATCCTTATCCAGCAAAGCTGGCATTCAAAAATGAGGGAGTGCTCAAATTATTCAGAGGTAAATAGAAATAAAGAAAATATGTCAGTATGAAACCTGCCCTTCAAGAAATACTAAAGGGTTCTGCTGGTCAAAAGAATAAAACAGGAGACAGTGTTGGAGGAGACTGTAAGAACAACTAAAAATATTTTAAAAAGAAATAAAAACAACATATAACATACATACACTTTAAGAAAATAAGGTTAATGTAACTAATTCCTTGACAGTAATAACATTGAATATCAATGGATTAAATTCACCAGTCAAGAGACACAGACTGGCTGAATGGATAAAGAAATATGACCCATCCATATGCTGTTAACAAGAAAACCACCTTAAACCCAGGTATGCAACCAGGCTGAAAGTGAACAGTTGGAAAACAATTTTACAAGCCAATAATAACCAAAAAAGGGTGGGAGTAGCTATACAAATATTGAATAAAATAGACTTTAAAAGAAAATTATTGAAAGGGACAAAGAAGGAGAGTATATAATAATAAAAGGGGTAATCTAAAAAGAAGAGATTGTGGGAAGATGGCATAAATTTAGGTGGGCACTCTCATTTCTATCATGGAGGATGGCTGATTGGGGACAGGATCCTGCCCAGGTGGTCTCTTCTGGCAGCCTGCAGAGCAAGAACCTTGGGGATGTTGATCTGGAGGGAACTGGAAACTGAGGTGGACTGTTCAATACAAAATTGTGTGTTTTTTCCCCCAGCTAGAAATCTGGACACAGATGAGTAAGCCCCACCCTCCCGGCAACCCAGTGAAAGGGAACATTCTCTAAGAGTGGGAGTGTCCTGGCAAAGTTTGAGAGTGGTTTTTTTGTTGTTGTTGGTTAGGTTGCCTGGACCTCCTTGCAGCTTATTGGGAGCAAACCAGCTGGATATAAGTGGTGCTGGGCAGAGGGGAGAGGCAAAACTGCTGAGGAAAGTTGATTTAACTAACAGCCATGGGACACAGAGGCTTGGCTCAGGAAGGAGTGGAGATGGCCAATTTTATAATTCCATGCTGAGTGTCAGAGTCTCAGCTTGCCTTGGGCGGTCAGGCATTGGGAAGTGTTTGATAAGTTTCCACAAGCCTATTTAGGGTCCCCTCGGTGGAGGAGGTGGTCCAGAAGAGGCCTTATTTTGGGTCCCATATTTCTTTTAAAAAAATCTTTTTAACTTAATTTAATCACTAAAATTTGCCTCAAATCCTGCAGAGAGAAGACTGCAGGGAAATTGATTGATGAACACAAGCTGAGCGGTTCCACAAGGAGCAAACAACGTTGCTCTTCCTTAGCTTTGTTTGATGGCATGCTTGTGTGTTTGTTTGGCTTTTCTTTCTTTGTTTGTTTCTTGCTTTTCTTTCTTCTTTCCTCCCCAACCCCCTTTTTTTAAAACTAGGTGCTGCTACCTTGTTTCTTGTTTTCTGTGCTTCTTCTTCCATGATTTTCCATTCTCTGTGTATAGTGACTTTGTCTACCACCGCAATCTATTTTCGTTCCTTCATCTTTTCACCTTTTGCTTCCTGTTGTGGTTCTTACATTCAACCTTTTTTCATTAGTCCTCAACTTCATGGGTGTTGATTTCTATCTTGTCTATCCTGTTTTATTTTATTTTTTATTATTAACTTTTTCTTTTCAGCACTTTCTTTACTCATTCCCTCCCTCCTCATCATTCTGGCATTTTAAATCATTCTATATATTTTTCTCTATTTGGCTACCCATTCCATTATAAGTACTCCACTTTTTTCCCCCTATTATTCTACACTGCCTACATGAGTTAAATATTCATGTTCCTAAGTCTGATTCAGCCACTCTTCTAACTTTCATCAATATTATTATTATCCTTTTTCCTTTATTACCTCTTTCAACTCCTCTGGCCCTAAACATTTTCCTTCAAGGGAACATAGAAAAAGCAAGGAAATACAAGAAGAACAAAGTATCAAAGAGAAAACTTAACACACACACAGAACCACAAGCTAAATAAAACTCTAGAGCACAGAGAGAAGTTAGTCAACTGAATAAATACATCCAGATAAAATTATGACCAGAGGGCAACAAAAGTTTACAAACCATACTAAGAAACAGGAAGACATGTATCATTCCAATGATCAAGCTACAAACCAGGAAGAGATGCAGAACATCGAAGAACTAATCAAAGCTGTTCAAACAAATATCATGGACCAACTTAATGAAGTGAAGGAAGAGTTTAAGGATATTAAGAAAAAACTAGGAGAACATACTGAAGAAACTGTAAATATACATAAACAGATAATGCATATGATGGTGATCAATGGCAAACTCCAAGAAATCCAAAAGGCTCTGGATTCACATAACAGCAAGATTTGAACAAGCAGAAGAAAGAATTAATGATGTGGAAGACAATACATCTGAAATCAAACAGATAGTAGAACAGATAGATAAAAAAAAAAAAGATAGAAAAAATCCAGCAGGAACTCAGGGATTTAACAGACAACACAAAATGCCCAAACATACACATTATAGGCATCCTAGAAGGAAAGAGAAAGGAAAGGAAACAGAAGGAGTGTTGAAGGAAATAATGGCTGAAAACTTCCCAACCTTATTGAGAGAGATGGATGTACATGTCCAGGAAGTACAAAGCTCCCTAAACAATATAAATCCCAATGGTCCAACTATAAGACAGATACTTGTCAAAATGTCCAATGTTCAAAACAAACAGGAAATACTCAAGGCAGCAGGAGAAAAAAGAATCATCCATACAAGGGAAGCACAATAAGATTAAGTGCTGGTTTCTCATCTGAAAATATGGAGGCAAGAAGACAGGAGTATGACATAGTCAAGGTACTAAAAGAAAAAAGCTTCCAGCCATGAATACTCCATCCAGAAAACCAAATGATGGAGAATTAAAAATATTTACAGATAAACAGAAATTAAGAGAATATGCCAAGAAGAAACCTACACTTCAAGAAATACTAAAAGAAGTTCTATAGGTTGAAAGGAAAAAAACAGGAGAGAGAGAGAGTTGGAAGAGAGTGTAAGAACAATTAAAAAGACAAAAAGAGAAATGAAAACAACATATGACATACATAAACCCAAAGAAAATATGGCTTATGTAAGAAATTCATTGAGAGTAATAACACTGAATATTAATGGATTAAACTCACCAGTCAAGAAACACAGATTGGCAGAATGGATAAGGAAATATGACCCATCTATATGTTGTCTACAAGAAACCCACCTTAGAAACATGTATTCAAGGAGGATGAAAGTGAAAGGCTGGAAAGCAATTTTACAAGCAAACAATAACAAAAAAGGGCAAGAGTAGCTATCCTATTATCAGACAAAATAGATTTTAAAAGCAAAACTTGTAAGAGACAAAGTTCGACACTAAATATTAGTAAAAGGGTAATCTTCCAAGAAGAAGGAACATACATAAATATTTATGCACCTATCCAGGGTCCCTCAAAATACATGAGGCAAACACTGGGAAAAGTAAGTGGAGAAATAAATGCCTCTACATTTATAGAGGGGGACTTTAATATACCATTATCACCATTAGACAGAACATCTATACAGAGAATAAATAAACAAAAACTCTGAATAGTACATTAGAGGACCTGGACCTAATAGACATATACAGGATGCTAAAACCCAAATACAGCGGGATATACATTATTCTCGAGGGCACATGGATCATACTCCAAGATAGACCACATGCTAATCCACAGAACAACTCTCAATGAATTCAGAGAGATTGCGATTATACAAAATAATTTCTCTGACCACAATGGAATCAAATTGGAAATCACTAAGGCCAGAGAACCACATTAGGCACAAAGATATGGAAGCTAAACAACTCAATCTTAGACAAGCAGTGGGTCAAGGAGGAAATCTAAAAAAAATCAGTAACTATCTCAAATAGAATGAAAATGACAACACAACATATCAAAACCTATGAGATGCAGCCAAAGCTGTCCTAAGAAGGAAATTCATAGCCATAAATGCATATATTAAAAAAGAAGAAAGAGCTAAAATTGAAGACCTAACTGCAAACCTGGAGGAATTAGAAAAACAACAACAAACTAACCCCAAAGGAAGTAGAAAGAAAGAAATAACAAAGATTAGCAAAGAACTAAACAAAATAAAAAATAAGAAAGCACTAGAAAAAATGAACAAAACCAAAAGTTGGTTCTTTGAGAAGATCAATAAAATTGACAAACCCTTAGCCAAACTAACAAGGAAAAAGAGAGAACAGATGCAAATACACAAAATAAGGAATGAAGAAATGGATATTACTACTGAAGACACCGAAATAAAGAGTATCATAAGAGGATACTTTGAAAACTTATATGCCAAAAAGAATGATAATTTAAAGGAAATGGGCAAATTCCTAGAAACTCACAAACAGCCCACATTGATGAAAGAAGAAAGTGATGAATGCAACAGTCCAATTACAATTAAAGAGATAGCCTCAGTCATCAAAAATCTCCCAACTAAGAAAAGCCCAGGACCAGATAGCTACACAGCTGAATTCTACCAAACATTCTGGAAAGAGCTAACACCAATTCTGCTTCAGCTCTTGCAAAAAAATAGAAGTAGAAGGAACATTCCCTAACTCATTCTATGATGCCAACATTACCCTAATACCAAAGCCAAACAAAGATATCACAATAAAGGAAAATTACAGACCAATTTCTCTAATGAACCTAGATACAAAAATCCTCAAGAAAATATTTTCTAATTGCATTCAACAACCTACCAAATGAATCATACACCATGACCAAGTGGGATTCATTCTAGGTATGCAAGGATGGTTCAACATAAGAAAATTAATCAATGTAATACACCACATAAACAGATTGAAAAAAAAAAATCACATGATCATATCTATAGATGCAGAAAAAGCATTTGACAAAATACAGCGCTCTTTTCTGATAAAAACACTGTAAAAGAAAGGAATACAAGGAAATTTTCTGAACATGATAAAGTGTATATATGAAAAACCCAAAGCTAACATCATTTTCAATGGTGAAATCCTAAAAGCCTTCCCTCTGCTATTGGGAACAATACAAGGATGCTCACTATCACCACTCCTCTTTAACATTGTCTTAAAAGTACTTGCTCTGGCACTGAGGAAAGAAGAAGATATAAAAGGCATCCAAATTGGAAAATAAGAAGTAAAATTTCCATTATTTGCATATGACATGATCCTATACGTAGAAAGCCCTGAGAAATCTACCACAAAGCTTCTAGAACTAATAAAGGAGTTCAGTAACTTCACAGGCTATAAGATCAATGCTCAAAAATCAGTAGCATTTCTGTACACCAATAATGAGTAATCTGAGGCAGAAATCAAGAAAAAAATACCATTTACACTAGTAACTAAAAGAATCAAATACTTAAGAACAAATTTAACTAAAGATGTAAATGACTTATATAAAGAAAACTACACAACACTGTTAAAGGAAATCAAAGAAGACATATAAATGGAAGAATATTCCCTGTTCATAATAGGAAGACTAAATATCATCAAAATGTCTATCCTACCCAAACTAAGCTACAGATTTAATGCAATCCAAATAAAAATCAAAACTATTTTTTAAGGAATTGGAAAAACTAACTACAAAATTTATTTGGAAGGTTAAGAGCACCAAACCACTAAAGACATTTTGAAAAAGAAAAGTGAAGCTGGAGGTATCACACTACCTGACTTTAAAACATACTACAAAACTACAGTTTTCAAAACTGCATCGTATTGGCACAAGGATAGACATACTGACCAATGGAACCAAATTGAGAGCTCTGATATACATCCTCACATATACAGTCATCTGACATTTGACAAAGACAACAAGCCCTCTCAGTTGGGAGAGAATGGCCTCTTCAAAAAGTGGTGCTTGGAGAACTGGATATCCACATCCAAAAGAATGAGAGAGGAACAACATCTCACACCTTATTCAAAAATTAACTTAAGATGGATCAAAGATCAAAATATAAGAGCCAAGACCATAAAGATGTTGAAAGATAATGTAGTGAAGCATCTACAGGACCATATAATAGGAAGTGATTTCAAGAACTATATACCCAAAGCACGAGCAGCAAAAGAAAAAATAGATATATGAGATCTCTTCATAACCAAAAACTTTTGCACCACAAAGGATGTTATAAAGAAAATAAATAAAAAGGCAGCCTACCCAATGGGAGAAAACATTTGGCAACCATATATCTGATAGGAGCCTAATATCCTGCATAAATGAAGAAATCCTACAACTTGAAAATAAAAAGACTAACAACCCATTTAAAAAATGGGCAAGTGATTTACTTCTTCAAGGAAGAAATACAAATGGCTAAAAAGCATAAGAAAAAATGCTCAGCATCTCTAGTTTTTAGAGAAATGCAAATCAAAACTACATTGAGATACCATCTTACACCCATTAGAATGGGGTCTATTGAAAAAAACAGCAGAGTATAAGTTTTGGAGAGGATGTGGAGGAATGGGAACACTTTTCCACTGCTGGTGGGATTGTGGAATGGTCCAGCCACTGTGGAGGACAGCTTGGTGGTTCCTCAAAAAACTAATTATAGATCTTCCGTAAAATCCAGTGATTCCTCTGCTGGGTATATACCCTGAAGACCTGAAAGCAAAGACACAAACAGATATATGCACACCAATGTTCACAGCAGCATTGTTCACTATTGCCAAAAGTTGGACTCAACCCAGGTGCCCATCAACAGATGAATGGATAAAGAAAATGTGGTACATACATACAATGGAATATTACTCAGCTGTAAGAAGGAATAAACTGCTAATGAATGGGATAACTTGGATGAATCTGGAAGACCTTATGTTGAGTGAAGCAAGCCAGGCACTGAAGGATGAATAGTACATGACCTCACTGATACGAGTTAAGGAAATTGAGCAGTCTCTGAGAACTATTGTCTGAAAAATAGGTGTACAAGAAAGGGAAAGAAAAGAGTAAGTTGTGATCCATCACCCATATAAAATTAGCCTACGGTAAACTGATAGAGTGCCATTATGTATTGAAGGGATAGGCAGGATGGTAGTGATATATTGGGTTGGGTGTTGCAGAGTTGACAAGTGGGTAGATTGGGAAGGGCTGGTTAGAATACACAGGATACTGACGGGAGAGCAGAAATAGACAGGTGGGCATCTCTGAAGAGCAAGGGCAATTCTTAATAGTGGAGGAAAAACCAGTGTGTCATGACTTCTTGTGGCATCTAACTATGAATCTTGCCATCCAATGAGTCAAGCGAGGGGGCTGTCATGGGACCAAGGGGGATGGGGAGGGATGAACAGAATAGATCAAACAGGGGGTATTTAGTGGTCAGTGGAAATGTTTTTCATTACCTTACAGTGATGGACACAGGACATGGCAATTATCATCAAAATTTATAAAAGTGTACAATCTAAAATGTAAACCATACTGTAAACCATTGACAATGTTTAGTAGCTTTGTTTCACTATCTGTATAACAGTTATAACAATGCTACCATCCAAATACAAAGAGGTTTTAATATGGTGTGATGAAAGGGGTGGAGTTTGGGTATATGAAATTGTCTCATACTTGGTGTGTGACTTTGCTGGGACTTAAATCTTCCTTGAAAATTGAATGAAAAATGGTGAGACACTGGGGAGTGAGAGTGGGAAGGTGCCACAGTACAGACTGGACACCAGTTATTGCAGCAATAAAAGAAAAAATGTTAATTTTTTTTTAATTTTTAAAAATATTTTCTCATTTTTTGAATAACCCAATCCTTTTATTTTATTTTTAGGTGTTTTTTTTTTTCATGTATTTTATCTCATACATTTAAACATCATTGTTATTTCATTTTCCTATTAATTGTATTTGGCTATTTTATTGGCTTCATCTTTAAAGAAGCTTTGAATCATAGAAGGGTTACAACTACGACAGGAGATGATTGTTGGTGGGGGTGTCAGGGATGGGGTGGTGCATGGAAGGAAGTTCAACTGAACATACATAAAAGGTATATAAAATTGTTCAAATGCTTATGGGGCATGGTCACAGTGGGTGGAGAATCCCTCAATAAATGAGGGAATACTGAATTCCCATCTTGGAGAGCTCTGCCATATTCTCTACGGGAGTAGCAACAGTTTCCCAAGTGCAGGGGCAGCGTCTGGCAAAGGAGGATGATCCACTGATGGGCCCTTGTTATTGATGATTTGCCTTACCAGTCTTTGCTCTTGAAATTGAAACTTAGCCTATTGTTATGGGGTGCCTAAGGCTTGCCTCCTGAGAGCCTCTCTCTAAGCCAAACTCAGCATATGAATGCATTCATATGCTGGCCTCTCTATAAGCCAAACTCAGCATATGAATGAATTACCTTCCTCCTAGCATGGGGCACAACTCCCAGGGATGAACCTCCCTGGCAAGAAGGGATTACTAACAAGTGCCAATGGGCAATACAACTGGAAAAAGACCTTGAATAAAAAGGGGAAAAGGTAAAGACAAATGAGTTCATATGGCTAAGAGACTTCAAAGTGAGCCGGGAGGTCATCCCAGAGGTAATGCTTTTGCACATCTCAGTAGGACCTTATAGGCATCCAAAATGGATATCACCCCAAATAGAGGGGCTCCTGAGGGCTCTGGAGACACCCAGTCCTGTATCAGGGCAGGAAGCCCCAGAGTTTTGCCCGTTATCAGTGGGCTGTACTTTGGAATCCTTGCTCCTGAGAGTGAGAGTTGGACCCAAATATGACTCCCCTGCACATGGTCTATTGGTCCCTTATATTCAAATTTGCATGTGTTGCTGAGTATGTAGGTGTACTTTCAGAGATCAGAGTATTTGGGCTGTCCATGTGCAAGCTGGGCCTGGAATCTCGTGGAGCAGCAAATCCTACTCTACAGCTCAATGGACTCACCCTGGACACCTGGTGGGGAGATGATGATGGACAACAGCCATTCAAGGGAATGGAGAGAGTCTGCAGCTGCAGGCAGGATAATCCCATCCATCTTATCCATGAGATATAAGCCCCCTCTCACTTGGAGGTGGAGTGGACATCACCATCTCAGAATGCTCAGGATTGGGGGAAGAGCCATGGACTAGAGTGGACTTACTGGTATTCTGTTATAGACATATTGTGATTCACACAATGGAAGTAATTACAACATTAATGTGGAATCATTGGCCACTGTAAGCTTTAGGGGCAGGGAGAGGGAAAAGCAGTTGTAAGACAGGGGCTTTTTCAGGACTTGGGAATCATCCTGAGTGACATTGCAATGACAGATATAGGCCATTTTATATCATCATATAACATGCAGCACAGTGTGGGAAATAGTGTGGTCTACAGTGTGAAATATGGTCCATGCTTAGTGGCAAGACTCCAAAATATGTATATGTATTGCAGGTGATGTGCCACTCTAGTGAAGTATGTTTATTTGGGAGGTTGTGGGAGGTGTGGGAGGTGGGGCCTATGTGAATCCCTACAATTTTTTTGTAACATTTGCGCAATCTAAGTATCTTTAAAAAATCATTTATAAATATAAAAAAATAGAAAGAAGAAAGAATGATCATAAACATTTATGCACCTAACCAGTGTGCCTCAAAACACATGAGGCAAACACAGGAAAAACTAAGTGGAGAAATAGATGCCTCTCCAATTATAATAGGGGACATTCATACACCATTATCACCATTAGACAAAACATCTCAAAAAAATGAATCAATTAAGAAATAAAGACTTTGAATTACACATTAGAGTACCTGGATCTAAGAGACATATAGGGAACATTACACCCAAATACAGCAGGATATACATTCTTCACAAGTGCACATGGATCATTCTCCAGGTTAGAACACATGCTAGGCCACAAAACCACTCTCAATGAAATAAGAAAGATAAAATTTATACAATGTAATATCTCTGACCACAATGGAATGAATCTGGAAATCAGTAAGGGGCAGAGAACCAGATTAGACACAAAGATATGGAACTTAAACAACCTAATCTTAGACAAACAGTGAGTCAAGGAGGAAATCTCAAAAGAAATCAGTAATTATCTTGAAAGGAATGAAAATTACAACACAACATATCAAAACCTATGTATGCAACAAAAGCAGTACTGAGAGGGAAATTCATAGTGCTATATGACTATATTAAAAAGAAAAAAGAGCTAAAATTAAAGACCTAACTGCATACCTGGAGAAATTAGAAAATGAACAATGAACTAACCCCAAAGGAAGTAGAAAAACTAAAATAACACAGTTTAGAGCAGAAGTAAATGAAATTAAAAATATAAAAGCACTAGAAAAATTTTTTAAAAACCAAAAGTTCTTCTTCATGAACATTAGTAAAATTGACAAACCCTTAGCTAGACTAACAAATGAAAAAAGAAAAGAAGATGCAAATACATAAAATAAGAAATTAGGAAGAGAACATTACCACTGATCCCAGAGAAATCAAGAGTATCATAAGAGGAGACTATGAAAAATTATTTGACAACAAGATGGATAATTTAGAAGAAATGGACCAATTCTTAGAACCACACAAGCAGCCCACATTGCCAAAAGAAGAAATTGGTGAACTCAGCAGACAAATCACAAGGAACGAGATAGAATTAGTCATCAAAAGCCTACCAGCTAAGAAGAGCCCTGGACCAGACGGCTTCACAGGTGAATTCTACCAAGCATTCTGTAAAGAACTAACACCAATCCTGCTTAAACTCTTCCAAAAAAATAGAATTAGAGGGAACATTGCCTAACTCATTCTATGATGCCAAAATTACTCTACTACCAAAGCCAAACAATGATGCCACAAGAAAGGAAAACTCTAGACTAATCTCTCTAATGAACCTATATCTAAAATCCTCAACAAAATACTTGCTAACCATATTCAACAACATATCAAACAAATTATACACCATGGCCAAGTGGGTTTTACTGCTGGTGTTCAAGGTTCGTTCAACATAAGAAAATCAATGTAATAGACCACAAAAACAGATCAAAAGGAAAAAACAACATCATCATCTCTATAGATGCAGAAAAAGCATTCAACAAAATACAGGAACTTTCCTGAAAAAAAAAAAAACACTACAAAACATAGGAATAGAAGGAAACTTCCTCAACATGATAAAGGCTATATATGAAAAACATACAGCTAACATCATATTCAATGATGAAATCCTAAAAGCTTTCCCTCTAAGATGGGGAAAAGACAAGGATGCCCACTTTCACCGCTTTTATTTAACATTGTCTTAGAAGTACTTACTTGAGCATTTAAGCAAGAAAAAGATAAAAAAAGGCATACAAATTGGAAAGGAAGAAGTAAAAATTTCACTATTTGCAGATGACATGATCCTACACATAGAAAGCCTTGAGAAATCTAAAACAAAATTTCTAAAGCTTATAAATGAGTTGAGAAAACTTGCAGATTATAAGATCAATGTGCAAAAACAAGTAGCATTTTGGTACACAAATAATGAGCAATCTGAGGTGAAAATCAGGAAAAAAATTCCATTTAAAATAGCAACTAAATGAATCAAATACCTAGGAATAAATTTAACTAAAGATGTAAGTGACATATATGCATAAAACTACACAACTCTGTTAAAGGAAATCAAATAAGACTTAAATAATGGAAGAATATTGCCTGTTCATGGATAGGAAGACTAAATATTATTAAGATATCTATCCTAATCAAAGTAATCTACAGATTTAATGCAATCCCAATAAAAATTAACGCAGCATTTTTTTTACTGAATTGTAAAAACTAACTATGAAATTTATTTGGAAGGGCTAGAGGCCCAAATAGCCAAAGACATATTGAAAAAGAAAATAGAAATTGGAGGAATCACACTACCTGACTTTAAAACATACTACAAAGCTACAGTGGTCAAAACTGCAAGGTATTGCCACAAGGATAGACATATGGAAAAAAATTGAGAGTTCTGATGTGGATCCTCACATATACAGTCAACTGATATTGGAGAAGGCCACCAAGCCCATTCAACTAGGAGAGAATGGCCTCTTCAACAAATGGTGCTTGGAGAACTGGATATCCATATCCAAAAGAATGAAAGATTAACTAAAGACTGACCAAAGATCTAAATATAAGAGCCAAGACCATAAAGACTTGGAAGATAATGTAGGGAAGCATCTACAGAATCTTGTATTAGGAAATGGTTTTGTGAACTTTACACCCAAAGCATGAGCAATGAAAGAAAAATTAGATAAATGGGACCTCCTCAAATCTAAAAATTTTTGCACCTCACAGGAGTTTGTCAAGAAAGTGAAAAGGTGGCCTATGCAATGGGAGAAAATATTTGGTAAACAAATATCTGATAGGGGCCTAATATACAGCTTATATAAAAAATCCCACACCTTGAAAATAAAAAGACAAAAAACCCTTTTAAAAAATGGGCAAGTGATTTGAACTGACACTTCTCCAAAGAAGAAATACAAATGGCTAAAAAGCACATGAAAAGATGCTTAATGTCACTAGCTATTAGGGAAATGCAAGCTAATACTACAATGAGATATCATCTTATACCCAGTAGATTCACAGCTATTAAAAAAAAAATACAGAGGATTACAAGTATTTTAGAAGATGTGGAGGAAGAGGAACCCTCATCCACTGCTGGTGGGAATGTAGAATGGTGCAGCCAATGTTGAGGACAGTTTGGCGGTTCTTCAGGAAACTAAATATAGAACTGCCAAACAATCCAGCAATTCCACTGCTGGGTGTATACCCAGAAGAACTGAAAGCAAGGATATGAACAGATATATGCACACCAATGTTCATAGTGGCTTTATTCACTAGTGCCAAAACTTGGAGTCAACCCAATTACCTTTCAACAGATGAATGGATAAATAAATTGTGGTATATTCATACAATGGAATATTACTCAGCTGTAAGAAGTACTTCAGAATTAACAAATGGGATAACATGGATGAATCATGAGGGCCTTAAGTTGAGTGAAGCAAGCCAGGCACTGAAGGACAAATATTACATGACCTAACTGAGATGAAATAATCAAATACAGCAGACTCACAGAGCTAGAGTGGAAGACAGATTTACAGGAAATAGAAAGGGAGAAGAAGGTTGTGAGCCAATGCTCCTATGTGCAAAATCTACCATAAGGGGGAAGTGTGTCATTTTACAGTGGACGGGCATGACAGTGGTGTAATCATGTTTTGGTTAGGTGGTGTGGGTTTGTTTGGGGGGTGGGGTGAGGAGGGTGGGTTGGACTGTCAATGGAACTGAGGGAGGGTTGGGGGAGTGAGCAGGTGAACACTGGGGACTGGTGGGCATATGGTTGAAAGTATAATGTTGGGAATGCTCTTTTGGCAAAATGGCAAGAGAGGGTTGCTGGTTTGGGGTGTTGTATGTGGGGAGATTTCAGGACAGGGTGCACCTGGGGCAGGATTCTAGGATGTGTGTGAGTGTTTTCTTGCCATAGTGTGTTATATCAGTGGTGAAGACCTACATAATGAGTGGCAAGGTGGAGGACTCCCATCATGGGGAGGCTGCTATGTTCTCAGATAGAGGGGTGGGAGTCTCTTGAGAGCATGGGCGGTACCTAATAGAGGAAGGCAGACCAGTGTGTCAAGCCCTCAGTATTGTTGAAAGCAACTACAAATTTTTTTCCTTCAAGGAGTGAACCCTGGTTGTTGTCATGGGTTCTGAGGGAAGACGGAAGGAGGAATAGAAAAGAAGGACCAGGGGGCATTTCAGGGTATATGGAAGTGTTCTACATGATCTTGCAATGATGGATACAGGCCATGTTGAATTGCATCAAAATTTATGAAAGTGTATGGTCCAAAATGTAAACAATAATGTAAACCATGTACCATGGTTGGAAGCTATCTTCCAAAATTTTATATCAGTTGTAACAAATGTACCATCCACATATAAAATGATATTAATAGGGGAAGGGAGAAAAGGGGGAGAATGTTGGATATAGGGAGTCCCATGTATTCAGTAAGTGACTTTTCTTTAATGTAAAACTTCTTTGAGGACAAATTGAAAAAAAAATGTAAGACACTGGGGGAATAAAAGGAAGATAATGTTACTTTACATAAAAGAAAACAGATCTTATAGTGATGAAAGGGAAAATGTTAAAAAAAATTTTAAATATTTTTCATTATATTTATTATGCCAAATTTTTATTTTTTAATTAAAATTTTTTTTGTATTTTATTACTTATTTTAAAAACTATCATTATTATTTCATTTTCTCATTAATCATATTTGGCTATTTTATTGGCTTCATTTTTTTCATCATATATATTAATTTATAATATAATATTCATAATATAACATCATATATTTGCATACATATGATATACATACATATATATATGTGTGTGTGTGTGTGTGTGTGTGTATATATATATATATATATAATCATTTCTCCATTCATTGCCTTCACCCTATTGGAGGAATCATCTCCCATTGCTGAACACAATCTCAGGTGACTGTAAATGTAATTAGTCATACGTGCAATCACCATAGAGATCACTTAAGTCCATGAAATATACTCACAGTAACAACCAGGCCACTGCTTGCTTGACCAAACAACGGGCACCATTGTGGCAAAACTGACACATAAACCTAGCATTCACAGTCCACCACTTGTCAACTTGGCAGCTATACACATCACTTTAAACCATAATTACTGTCTAAAAAATAACAACAGACATTTTTTCATGTAACAATACTCAGTTATCTTGTGTAAACTGGAAATGCACTAAATCTCTCCAGGATAGGGTGCAGGTCCTTGGGTAATATTCACTGTTAAAATTGATATCTTATAACTTATATATTATAACATGAAAAAAATACAAGTTATGTCATATGATAAGGGAATAAGATAGGGAAGAAAAAACAAACATATTTGCTTTATATACATATACTAACATATCCATAACAAAACAAGGAAATAATCATAACAATTACAGTCTTCCTTTCTGTTACTTTCACATGGCCATAGTTCATATTTATCACTACCTTCTTCCACTACCCATTCCAAGCTCCCTTTACCCTCAGCAAGCACCTCAGATGTCCATGGTTCTTTGCCTGGTGGAGTGATGCAAACCTTCATTCCTTGATTTTCACAAATCAGGAATTTCTAGGTCATTCAAAGTCCTACCTGAATTGAGTTGTTGCAGTTTTCTATTGAATTTTTTTAATAGTTTATTTTTATTTTTTTAAAACATACTTAGATATGTAAATGTTACACAAAATTTACAGGGATTCCCATATGCCCCACCTCCCACAACTCTCACAACCTCCAACATAAACATCTTTCATTAGTGTGGCACATCACCTGCAATAGATATACATATCCTGGGGCTTTACCACTAAGCATGGACCATAGTTCACATTGTAGACCACACTCTCTCCCACACAGTTCTGCATGGTATATGCTGATGTAAAATGGCCTATAGCTGTCATTGTAATGTCACTCAGGATAATTCCTAAGTCCTGAAAAAGCCCCTGTTTTACAACTGCTTTTCCCTCTCCTGCTCTGAGAGAATCCAGTGGCCACTGGCTCCACATTAATGTTGTAATTTCTTCCATTGCTTGAATC
>JAQZBX010034561.1:10526-25046 GCA_029593785.1 Cabassous unicinctus | reverse complement strand
TCCCCACCCCCTGGGGCATATGACACTTCCCTGTCTTGGCTCATGGGATGTCAAGATTCATTTTTACATGTCCTGGTTATTCTAACCTGACCTTCCTAATCTACCCACCTGTTAATCTTGCACCACTAGTAAAATCTCTACCCACCTGTCCTATCCTTCAATATGTAACTATACTCTTTCAATTTACCATAGATAATGTTTATATGGGTGATGGCTCACAGCCTACCCTTCTATCTTTCTTCCTGGTTAGCCTATCTTTCGGTCAGTGGTTCTCAGAAACTCTTATCTTACCTCAATTCAAATCAATGAGGTCATAAGCTGTTCTTCCTTCAATGCCTGACTTGCTTCCCTCAACATAAGGTCTTCAAGATTCATCCATGTTATTCCATGTATTAGCACTTTATTCCTTCTAACAGCTGAGTAATATTCCATTGTATGTATGTGCCACAATTTGCTTATCCATTCTTCTGTTGATGGGCACCGTGGCTGATTCCAACTTTTGGCAATTGTGAACAATGCCACTATGAACATTGGTGTGCATATATCTGTTCGTGTCTTTGCTTTCAGCTCTTCTGGGTATATACCCAGTAGTGGAATTGCTGGATCATATGGAAGATATAGAAGATCATATGGAAGATGTATGTTATATACATTTTAATTGTTTGTATTTTCAAGGGTAGAGTAATGACATATATTCATAGAAAAATGAAAAATTAGATAAGACAAATTAATTTATGTTAAGAAACTTAGCTATGCAAAACTAATTTTACATTATTTGTAGTAGAAAGTAGTATACTAATAACCCCTTGATTTTAATATTAATTATTTGAACAAAAAATATTCACTTAAGGAACCAGAAAATGTATAAATGAAATTGCCTTCTATGTAAGAGTTCAAAAACTTGACTGGTATTCAATGATGGGTAAGATTCTCAGAGGAGAACAACCTAAGACAGGCACAGTCACAAGAGCCTATGGGAGAAGACAAGTGTGACAGGAGGTCACCTTGTATCAGCTTATATAATGGTTCCTATAGTCTTCACTGAAAATTTTTAATTAATAAAAAAGGGGGAAATGATGGAGTTTCAATCTAAGGCCATGACAACTGACAGAAAGCTAAGTGCCTTGGTACGTAGGAGATAGGCACCTCTAGTCTCAAGACACTGAGATAAGATCTGGTAGAAGCCTGGTGGAGAAACATCATGAGCTTCAAAAAGAGTATCTGGTATATATCAGTTAAAGATTTACAAGGTCTGCTATGTCAAGGAATGTAAAGAGAACTGAGCCATTAACCCTTCAAACTTGCTGACATTAGTAAACTGTAAACTGTCATGTATCTATTACCTTTACACATGCACACATGCATTTTCTTTGTTCTAAAGCTAAATAAAAGCCACGGTGTTTTATGCAGTGGCACTCTCCTCCCTTTGGATGGAGTGTTCCTTGACCCTGGTTATTTCTTTCTCATCTCTTCTGTCTCATTTTTTGTCATCCGTGGCACCATTTTCATGGACCCAGTTCCTGAACATCAAAAACTTGGTGGTACTTATCCTTATCCAAAAAGTGTAATTGTACTTCCTTGCCTACTTGGGCATATGAAAATATTGGGATTCTTGGATAAGAATAATAATGAGATGATAATCCCATGAGGATGGAGATTCTTCAGAAATTTTTTATGGGCTGCTTTAGGTCAGAATTTTTTGAGGGTGTATTTTGACCTATACTTTTGGGAAAACATTTGCACTTTCATTTGGGCTGCATTGTTACAAGTTACCTGATGCATTTATTCATTAATGGGGAGCTTTATTAGAAACATTGCACTGATGGTAGATTTTTTTCTTTTTTGCCTTTTATTTCTATTATTTTTGCATTAAACTAATTGAGGTGATAGTTGCATATAATTTTGGAATTTTTAACTCTTCCAGGTGTATAGAAGATTTTATCATTTTAAATTGACCTTTTTCTATTAATGCTCCTGGTTTATAAACAAATTATTTGGTGTTAGTGGAATTATGCATGCTTTTCTTTGTTTGGTATTTCCTTAGCATATAAACTTGTTGTTTGTTTGTGTGTGTGTGTGTGTGTGTGTGTGTGTGTGTGTTTTGGTTTCATACATCCTTTTTTTAATATTTTAAACATATTGCCTAAAAACAAGAAATAGCTGGATATAAAAAGCACAGTTTGCAATTTTCTTCCCTTTAAAATTGGAACATTTTAAATTTAAGATAAGTAATTACAATAATTATTGTAACTACTAATATATTTGGATGTATCTCTATCATTTCACTTTGTGATCTTTATGTGCCTCAATCTTTCTTGTTCTTTCTTAATTAATTTAATTTGAGTGTTGGGTTTCATTCTATTGTTTCTTTTGTAAACCATATCTACTTCTCTGCTTTCTGTTTCTCCCTGGAGATTTTAAGCTGCATAATTATCTTGCCAAAGACCAATGCTAATAAATATCTTTTTTCTCTTCTGGTGTAATTCATGGTTCTGGACACAAATAACCCTTATCTTTGCTTATATACTGTGGCAGAGGATGCTGCTTGTTCATTGAAAATCCATTTTCTATGCTTTTTAGATGCTGTCTTAAACTACATTTTCAAGTCTTCCTTATAATTAGTTATAATGAGGTGACAGGTAACTGATACATTCCATCTCCAGGCCTGGCTCATAAAAACTTCCCATGCTTATTATATAGTTTAGCTTTATTATTTTTAATTCTCTAAGATATTATTATGATTTTTAACATTCAATATTTCTTTGCATTTACCTCCATATTTTAGACTTTCTTTGTACATTAATTCTTATTTTTCCTCAGACCTTTTTAGGATCCTCTTTCTTTTTCCTGAAGTACATCTTTTAGATGTTCTTAGAAAGAGTCTGTAAACTTGTAAATGTCAAAAAAGCTCAATTTTTGTTTATTTGAATATTTTTTCTCTTGAACAAAATTTTAATTTCTCATTCAAAAAAAATAGTAAAGTATTTTTAAAAGAAATGTAAGCTGTCTTCAATAAAACCCACAGAAATTTGTTGAAAGCAAAGACTAAGAAAAAGGAATATGAAACATTTTATGGATTGAAAGACTGAATAGTGTTCAGATATAAATTACTTCCAAGTTCATCTATAGATTCAGTGTAATCCCAATGTAAATTCTGGCATGATTTTTGGTAGAAATAGGTAAGATGATTAAGCTGAGCCTAAAATTACATGGAAATACAAATGACCTAGAATGTTTAACACAATTTAAAAAAGAAAAACAAATTTGGAGGATATATATGACCTGAATTCATGATTTACTATAGAGCTAAATTAATAAAAACACAATATGGTTTTGGTGAAAGAGTAGACATATAAATCAATAGTTCAGAAACAGAATTGCACCTGTATGGTAAATTGACTTTCAAAAAAGCTGTGAAAGCAAGTTACTGGGGAAAGGAACATCATTTCATAATGTTGCTGAAACAAATATATATATATCCATATGGAAAAATGAACATCAGTCTTTACTTCACCCTAATCACAACTTGAAATGTAATAGAGAGCCAAATATAAAAGTTAAAAGTATTAAATATCAAGAAGAAAACAAATAATAAAATCTTTTTCTATTGTTTGATAGGAAAACTTTCTTAGCTATTACACAGAAAGCATAAATCATAAAAGAAAAACTTTATAAAATTGAATTTATCAAAATTAAAATGTTTTGTTCTTCAAAAGACAAAAATCAATGAAATCAAAAGACAAACTATAGAACTGAAGAAAATACCTGCAATAAATTTAGATGCCATAAGAACTGTATCCACAATATATATGAAGACACAATTCAAACAAGAAGAGAAAGTGCCCAATTTAAAAATGAACAAAAATTTGAAGAGAAATTTCACAAAAGAATGTCAAGGGAGATGTGAAAAAGTGCTCAGCATCATTGACTATCAAGAAAATGCAAATTAAAATCACATTGAGAGTTGACTATACATTATTAGGATGCTGATAAGTATTGCAGTGGAAGTAATTACAACATTGATCTGGAGCCAGTGGCCGTGGATGCTTTAGGGGCAGGGAGAGGGAAAACAGTTGTAATACAGGGGATTTTTTGGGACTTGGGAATTATCCTGAGTAACATTGCAATGATAGATATAGGCCATTTTATATCATTATATAACATGCAGAACTGTGTATGAGAGAGTGTGGTCTACAATGTGAACTATGGCCCATGCTTAGTGGCAAAGCCCCAAGATGTGTATATCTATTGCAGGTGATGTACCACACTAATGAAGGATGTTTATGTGGGAGGTTGTGGGAGGAGTGGGAGGTGGGGCATATGGGAATCCCTACAATTTATGTGTAACATTTATGTAATATAAGTATCTTTTAAAAAATAAAAAATAAAATAAAATAAATAAGAAATACCTACAAATAAAAAATATCACATTGAGAGGTGACTATACATTATTAAGATGCTGATAATAAATGACTGAGAATAAAAGTATCATTGAGGATGTGAAGGAACTTGAGCTCTCAAGCCCTTATGCTGGTAGTATAAAATGATACAACCACTATAATAATTAAACATACACCCATCACATAACCAAGCATCTCACTTTAGGTAATAAATGAAAAAATGTCTGTGAAGAGATGACTGTTCATAACAGCTTTATTCACAATAAGAAAACATAGAAACAACCTAAATATCTTTCAGGGAATAAACAAAATGTGGCATATCCACACAAAATACTCCTCAGAAATAAAAAAGAATGAACTACTGATACATGATACCACATGTATGAGCCTCCAAATCATTGTTCCAAGTGAAAATAATCCTGACACAATAAAGCACATACTGTATGATGTCATACAGAGAAGATTCATAAGTTGAGCACTCCATGCCACAGAGGCCAGGGCCCATCCTCCACTGCAGGCACAAGCTGTGTTGGGAGCTATTCTGCAGCTGGAATTGGAAGCTCCACTTCCCAAAAATGGGGGAGGAAAAGAAAGGTGGGCACAACTTCAGCTACTGGTTAGTAAATTTGGTGGGCTAAAGCATAATCCTAAGAAATGTTAAAGTTTGAACCTGTCCAAGTCAGAAAAAGGCCAGAAGCTGCCATCTTAACTCTGTACCTGACCCAAGGGGAAGCAGGGCTGACTGAAAATCACAGTGCTTGTAGGGACCAGCTTCTTTCCATCTAGATCAGATTGTCATTCTAGCCTAAACACCACGATCACCACGGACAGGGAGGAAGCTGGGGGGAGATGCATCAGCCTCTGTGGGAAACTACAGGCTATGATGCAGAGGCCAGTGATCATCCTAATTTGGCAGTGCAAGCCACCCAAGGAGCTATTCTGTGGCAGGAATTGGAAGCTCCATTTCCCAAAAACGGGAGGAAGAGATGGTTGGCAACCAATTTCAGCTACTGATTAATCTATTTGGCTGGCTAAAGTATAACCCTAAGAACAGCTGAAGTTTGAGCCTGTACAAGTCTAAAGGAGGCTGGTAACTGCCATTCTGACTCCACCCCCAGCATGGGGGGAAGCCAGGCTGACTGAAAATATCAATGATGGCAGAGAATTTTTCTTTCACTGAGATTGGTCTAGAGCCCTAGCCAGGGTTCAGCTCCACCCCTAGCAGGGAGGAAGCTGGTGGGCTTTGCACCAGCCTTTCCAGGTAACTTCAGGTACAGTTGCCTGGCACATACTGAATAATCAGAAGTCTACTGGGGCAACTGTGGTCATCATGGACTTGCACTGCATAGATTGCTGCCCACACCTGCAGCTCCATTCATGTCCCAGGTAGGAGAGAAAGGGGCATGAATTTTCATCAGTCTTTCTAGGCAACTACAGCCTAGGTCTGCATGACTTGGATTATTCCACACTGCTGTGGCTCTGCCCTAACCCTAGCAAAGAAGAAAGTTGGGAGAAGATTCATCAGTCCTTGGGGCACTGAGGGTAGCTTGAGCCTCCACAGCTTACAGAACCAAAAACATCCTTGGCTTCTACTACACAAACAGCAAGGGGGAAAGTTCAGGAAGCCCTAAACTAAAGAGCAAAATGGCACCCAGAATAAATACTCTAGGAAGCCAGATCCCAAGACACCAATGAAAAATTACAATCCACACCAAGAAACAGAAAGATATGGCCCAGTTAAAGGAATGAGATAAGCCTCCAGATGACATAAAGGAGTTGAGACAACTAATCATAGATGTTCAAGCAAATTTTAATAATTTCAATGAGATGGCTAAAGAAATTAAGGATATTAAGAAGACATTGGATGAGCACAAAGAAGAATTTGAAAGCATACATAGAAAAAAGCAGTTCTTATGGTAATGAAAGGTGCAATAAATGAAATTAAAAATACACTTGAATCATATAAAAGCAGATTTGAGGTGGCAGAAGAAAGGATTGGTGAGCTTGAAGAAATGGCCTCTGAAAGTGAACATACAAAGGAACAGATGAAGAAAAGATTGGAAAAACTTGAACAAGTTCTCAGAGAACTTAACAACAGCAAGAGATGTGCAAATATACATGTCATGGGTGTCCAAAAAGCAGAAGAGAAGGGAAAGGGGGTAGAAGGAATATTTGAAGAAATAATGGTAGAAAATTTCCCAACCCTATTAAAGGACATAGATATCCATGTCCAAGAAGCATGATGTACTCCCATCAGAAAAAATCCAAATAGACCAACTCCAAGACACATACTAATCAGAATGTCAAATACCAAAGACAGAGAATTCTGAGAGCAGCAAAGAAAAGCAATGCATACCATATAAAAGATACCCAATAAGAGTAAGTGGTGATTTCTCACCAGAAACCATGGAGGTAGGAAGATAGTAGTATGATATATTTAAGATATTGCAAGACAAAAGCTTCCAGCCAAGAATCTTATATCTGGCAATATTGTCTTTCAAAAATGAGGGCAGGTTTAGTATATTCACATATAAACAGAAACTGAGAGAGTTTTAACCAAGAGACCTGCTCTGCAGGAATTACTAAAGGGTGTGCTACAGCCTGAAAAGGAAAGACAGGAGAGAGAGGCCTGGAAGAGGGTAGAGAAATGAAGATTATTTTAATAAAAGTAACTAAAAGTGTCAAAAGAGTGGTGAAAATAAAATTTGACAGACAAAACCCAAATATTCAGGAATAAACTTAAGCAATGATGCAAAGCATTTATATTCAGAAACCTACAATGCATTGTTAAAGAAATTTTAAAAAGACATAAATAATTGGAAGAACATACCATGCTCACAGATTGGAACAATAAATATCATTAAGATGTCAATTCTACTCAGATTGATGTACAGATTCAATGCAATCCTAATAAAAATTCCACCAGCATTTTTTAAATAAATGGAAAACATGATTTTCAAATTTACTTGGTAGGGTAAGGGGTCCTGAATAGCCAGAAACATTTTCAAAAGGGAAAGCAAAGTTGGAGGACTCTCATTTCCAGACTTTAAGTCATATTACCTAGCAACAGTCGCAAAAACAGCATGGTACTGGCATAAAGGCAGACACATAGATTAATGGAACTGAATTGATGGTTAAAAAACAGACCCTCACATCTATGGTCAAATGATTTTTGACTAGCCTGTCAAATGCACCCAGCTCAGGCAGAAGAATCTATTCAACAAATGGTGCTGAGAAAACTGCATATCCATAGCAAAAGAAGGAAAGAGGACCCCTATCTCACACTCTATATAAAAATTAACTCAAAATGAATCAAATACCTAAATTTAAAAGCAAGAACCATAAAGCTTCTAGAAGATAACATAGGAAAATATCTTCAAGACCTGGTGGTAGGTGGTGGATTCTTAAAGGAGATAAGAGGAGGACTGAGATGGACTACTGATATTTAATGTACATGGAAGTTTTAATTAGCTTTATTGTAAAAGTGTGGAAATGTACAGAGTTGATAGTAACACATTATAGTGAGTAACATCTGATTTATAAATGGGGATGTGGCTGAAAATGGTAGTCTAGGGATGTAAATGCCAATTGACAGAAAGCTAGAGAATAATCAAGGTACTGAATAGCACAGTAAACCCAGAGGTGGATGAGTATTTTGGTTGATGGTGCAGATGCAAGAGTTTCCTTTGTGAGCTACAGCAGATGTACATCACAATTGCATGGTGGCGGGAATGTGGAGAAGCCTGGGAAAAATACACCTGGAGTGACCTATGGACTGTGGTTAACAGTAATAATGTAATATTCTTGCATCTATATCAAAGATATACTTTGTTGATAATGAGATAGTATGGAAAATGTTTGCCTAATGTATGCTGTGGACCTGGTAATAATTGGATGATATTATCTCAAAATCTGTAACAAATGTTCCACCACAGTTTGTTTTGTTGATAGAGGAGTATTTTTTGGGAATTCTGCACATGTGTATGATTGTTTTGTAAGTTTACAACTTCTGTCATAAAAATATATTTTAAAAATAATAATAGGGTTAATTGGGTGGAAAATACACCAAATATAAGATAAGAACTATAATTAGCAGTAAGATTTTGACAATATTCTTTCATAATTTGTAACAAATGCTTCATGACAATACATAGTGTTGGTGGAGGGTTGATGTATGGGACCCCTGTATGATGTTATGAATGTTTGCTTTGTAAGTTCACATCTTTTACTATATCATGTATATTTTATGTGCGTTAATGTATAAATGGTATAAAAATAATAATAATATTACGGTGGAATGGGGGAAAATACTTGGGTTAGTAGTAATATGTTGAGGATGCTCTTTAATCATTAGTTAAAAATGTTTATCAACAATGCAAGGTATAGGTTGTAGAGTGAGGTATCAGAGCCCTGTATGATTTATGTATGTTTGTTTTATAAGTTCACAGCTATTGCTATACATTCATTGTTTATGTATATTCTTGTATGAGTGATATACTTCAATGAATTTTTAAAAAAACCTAGAATTTGGCCAACGTAAAAAAATTGGTTCTTTGAGAAGATTAACAAAATTGAAAAATTCTTAACTAGTTTAAACCAAAAAAAGAGAGACACTGCAAATAAATAAAATCAGAAGTGAGATGGGGACATTAACACTGACCCAGCAGAAATTAAAATATCAAAAGAGGATACTATTAACAACTGTATGCCCACAAACTTGACAGTATTCATGAAATGGATGAATTGTAAAAACCCATCAACCACCCACACTGACCCTAGAAGAAATCAAAGACCTCAACATGCCAAGCACAATTTTAAAAAATGAAAGTCCTCAGAAACTGCCCCAAAATGAAATACAGAAGACCTCATGGCTTCACAGTAAATTCTACAAATCATTCAAAGATGATCTAATAACAATCTTGCTGTACCACTTCCAAAAAATTGAAAAGGGAGGAATGGTATAAAATACAGTCTCTGAAGCCAAGATCACCTTAATACTAAAGCCAAATAGAAATATTATGAAAAAAAAAATTGTAGACCAATATCTCTAATGGATATATATGCAGAAATCTTCAAGAAAATACTTCCCAACCAAATTCAAAAGCACATTAAAATTATACACCATGATCATATGGTTTCTATTTTGAGGTATTGATGCCAGGGATTGAAACCAGGACCTTGTATGTGGGAAGCCAGTGCTCAAGCACTGAGCCACATTGGCTACCCTGAGTTAGCTTTCAAATTTGTTTGGTTATTGTTTGTTTTTGTTTTTAGGAGGCACCAGGAAGTGAACACAGGGCCTTTCATATGGAAAGCAGGTGCTCAACTGGTTGAGAAACATCCACTCCCTGATCATATGGGTTTTATGACAGGTATGCAGGAATGGCTCAACATAAGAAAATCAATCAATGTAATATACCAAATTAATAAATTTAACGAAAAAAAAAATCACTTCATTATCTCAAATGATCCAGTAAAGGCATTTGATAAATTATAACATCCCTTCGTGATAAAAAGCTTTTTGAAACATAGCAATAGAAGACAACTTTCTCAATATGATAAAGGTCACATATGAAAAACCCATGACTAACATAGTACTGAATGTTGAAAGACCATTTTTCCCAATGAGATTGGGAAAAAAACAAGTATGTCCACTATTTCTGCTGTTATTCAACATTGCGCTAGATGTTCTAGCTAGAGCAGTTAGGCATGTAAAAGATATAAAAGGCAGCCAAATAGGAAAAGAAGAAGTAAAATTTTCATTGTTCCCTGATAATATGATCCTATCTTAGAAAATCCACAGCAAAACTACTAGAACTAAAAGACAACTTCAGCAGAGTGGCAGAATACAAGATTAATATGCAAAAAATCAATAAAGTTTTTATATACTAGTAATGAGCATACTGAGGAGGAGGAAGTTAGAGAAAAAGTCCAATTACAATATTGACTAAAATAATCATATATTTAGGAATAAACAACCAAGGACATAAGGGCCTGTATTCAGAGAACTACAAAACACTGTTAAAAGAAACCAAGGAAGACCTCAGTAAATTGAAGGACATTCTGTGTTCATGTGTTGGAAAACTAAATATCACTAATATGTCAATTTTACTCAAACTGATCTATAGATTTAATGCAATCCTGATACAAATTCAAACAAGCTTCTTTGTAAAATTGTAAAAGCCTATTAAAAAATTTATCTTGAAGTAGATGGGCTCCTGAACAGCCAAAATTCTCTTAAAAAAGAAGAATGAAGCTGAAAGATTCTCATTTCCCAACTTTAAGGCATATTATTTAGCCAAAGTCCTAATAAACAGCAAGTATTGGTATAAAGATAGATTGAGTGATGGGATTGAATCAAGAGTTCAAAATAGACCCTTACATCTATGGTCAAGTGACTTTTGATGAGGCTGTGAAACCAACCCAGCTGAGTTAGAACAGCCTATTCAACAAATGGTGCTGGGAAAACTGGATATCCATATCTCAAAGAAAGTAAAGGATCCATAACCCAGATATCATTAACTTAAATTAACTCAAAATAGTTCCAGAATCTAGACATAAAAATGTAGAACCATAAAACTACAAGAAGAAAATGTAGGATACAGCTTTACGACTTGATGTAGGTAATGATTTCTTGGCCCTTACACCCAAAACACAAGCAAAGAAAGAAAAAGAGATAAATAGAACTTGAGAATTCCTCCAAATGAAACACTTTTGTGTTTCAAACAATTTTTTAAGAAGGTGAAAGTGCAGACTATTCAATGAGAGAAAATCTTCAGTAACCACTTATCCCTTGTTATATAAAGAGATCACATAACTCAATGACAGAGAGAAAAAAAACTAATTTAAAAAAGGGCAAAATACTTGAATAGACATTTTTTCAAAGAGGAAATACAAATTGCCAAAATAGTTCGTGAAAAGATGTTCAGCATTACTAGCTAGTAGGGAAATGCCAATCAAAACTACAATAAGATAACATATCATGCCCTATAAAAAGAGAAAATTATGGGTGCTGGAAAATATGTGGAGAAATTTGAACTCTCTTTCACTTTTGGTGGGAATGTAAATGGTGTTGCCTCTGCAGAGGATGACTTGGTGGTCATCAGGTAAAGTAAATATAGAAGGTAAATATAGAACTGCCCTATGATTCAGCAATCCTACTACTAGCAATATATACAGAAGGTCTGAAAACAAGAATGCTAACAGATATTTGCACACCCATGTTCATAGTGGTATTACTGCCAATTGCTAAAAGATGGAAACAGATTAAATGCCAATCAACTGATGAATGGAAAGAGAAAATGTGGTATCTACAAAGTATGGAATACTATTCAGGTTAAGAAGAAATGAAATCAGGATGCATGTGACAACAAGAATGAACCTTGATGATATTATGTTGAGTGAAATAAGACAGAAACAAAATGATGAATATTTTATGTTCTCATTGATATAGACTAAATATGATTAGTAAGCTTATGGAAAAACACTATAAAGTATAGGTTAGTAGGAGACAGAATGATGGTTAAGAAGGGGGAGATGATACTGAATGTATGAAGAATGTTTAATAAGGTCAATTACAAATAAGTTGTAATGGATAGAGTTAATATTAGCACATTATAATGGCTATTACACACACTGCTTATTTATAACCTGGGATTTTAGTTGAAAGATGTAGTCTAGGGAGGTTAATGTTAACTGAAAGACAGTATAAGGATAATGTAGGGGTTGTGTAACATAGTGCTTTTGGTGTTAGATGATGATGGTGGTTACTACTATAAATACAAACATGTTCTTCAACTACAAGATGCTAAAAATTTGGTGATAAACAGGAAAAATACAACAAATATAATTTATAGACTATAATTACCAGTAATATTGTAATAGTTTTGTAGACATGGTAAAGAATGTACTATATCAATGCTAAAGGTAAAAAAATATGGGTTTAGTTTTATGAAATATGAATATGATTAAACATTTTTTTCTTCACTTTCTTCATTAAGAAGATGTTTGTCATGACATTTAACGAATCTATAATCATTTATGTATCTTACTTTTTTTAAGGGTTAAAAATTGTTTATTTTAAAGGCTGTGGCAGAACAAACTAAAATTTGGCCTTTTCCATCTCTGGACCTATAAATGAACCATCAACAATTATGAAGCACACAACCCAATATCCACATATTCACCTTCTGTCCAGCTGGTCAGAAAATATCTAATTATTAAAATCTTCAGTAACATATGCCCACTTTCCAAGAAACTCAAGTAATGGAATTTCCTTTCATTCTGGCTAATATTCAAACATAAAAAGAATAGCACTACTACTACTAATAATAATATTAACCCCTCACCAATTATTTTATTCAATAACGCTCCAACCCACAAAAAAAGACACCATCCTCTTTCTGGAAACTGACAGGTGGGCAGGCGGTAGGGCTTCCTATGGAAAACCAAGCATCTGAGCACTGAGAGGAAGGACAGGGTCACAGGGCAGGGCCAAGCCTGGGTAGTAGATCTAAGGGCGGCCCCACCCACAGGGCTACCAGTGAGCAGAGATGGGAGGAGAGCAACCCTTTAACCCTAAGCCCTGCCCCGGCTGTGTTCCCGTTCAGCGCGACTTGGGCCACGGCCCAGTGAGACTCCGAGCTTAGAGAAAGTCCAAGCATCAAGACGCGTGAATCGCTCTGCCCCTTAGCCAAGGAGGAGGGGAGGCTGGAACCAGTGATGGCGCCCACAGACCTGACCTCACTGCGCTTCCTGCTGAGGTGAGAGTCCATTTGAGGAGCCCAGCGCCCACCAGCCCTCCCTCAGTCAAGGCCGGGAGGGTGGGACACAGCCCACTGCATCCGCTTGGGCCATGAGGGGCAGAAAGGTCACTGGCTGCAGAAGGCCCCAGCCGAGGGCAGCGACATCAGCGATACCTTTGGTCTCGCAGTCGCACAGTACTTGTTGTCCTCCTCCCTCAGCAGCTTGGACAGAATGAGCCGGTTCTGTTCATTCAGCTTCTGAGCCTTCTCCCGGCAGGAGGGTGTCGCCATCCCCGCGGCTGGAGGAGAAACCCGGGATAGCTAAGGGGGCGGTGGACTGAGGACTGGACCAGGCAGAGTGAAGGCACCTGGCGCCGCCGGGGCTCAAGAAGAGAGTGCAGCGGCGACGCCTGGAACAGGAGGAGTGGCGCCCGCGCTGGTGTCAGCGCCCACGTGTCCCGCCTCCTCGCTCGCCAGCCCTGCACACACAGCAGGAGCCAGAGGGAGAAGGGGCAGTCATTTATGTATCTTTAACACTGGAAAAAAAATTCAGTTTGTTTTTAGGATTAAATAAGATAAGTGTGACGGGACAGAATTTTTTAGATTAATGCTTCCGTAAATTCTTATGCTGTCTTTTGTCTATTATTTTATTTTTTGCAGTTGAGATAAAGTTAGGAAAAAAATCAATGAGGGAGTGGATATAGCTCAAGTGGTTGATCTCCTTGCTTCCCATATACCAGGTCCTGGGTTCACACTCCCATACCTCTTTTAAAAAGTTTTCAATGGTGGAGGGGTGACGTCATCAACACAGCGACGGAAGCCGTATCCTGAAAAATCCTCCCTTGATACACTGGATAATGTGAGAGGACACCACAAATGCTGAATTGAAGAAAGAGAAAAATATCAGGTAGGAAACTTCCATCCAGGACCTAACCGTCCTCTTCCCTTCCCTCTCAATGGGTCCTGTGCAAAGCTTGGGAGTTCTCCAGAGGCAGCAAGCAGCCTAGATGCCCATCGCCGTGGAAACAGATTTTAGAGGAACTCAGAGTAGTGAGTTAGAACCCCACGCAGATCCAGGTATGGAGAGAGAAGACCACAGAGATCCAGTGCTGAAAACAAGCTGCTGAGGAATGCTGAAAACAAAAGGGCCCACATTTTAGGGAGGTGGGGAGTAAAATCGCAGCAGAATGGCTGTGGCCTCGTGGTGTACTCACTCAGTCCAGTTACTGTTGGTGGAATTCATTAAATGCAGAAAGGACTTTTCTGGGGGTCCCACATTTCTGGTAAGACCTTGTCTGACTCTCAGAGGCAGGATAACCTAGTAGGGAAGAAATTTTGGGCAGAAAAGCCTCACAGAGAAAAATGGGGGGGGGGGG